>JAYESA010000023.1:1842500-2065000 GCA_036927795.1 Iris macrosiphon | reverse complement strand
CAGTACAGGACGAGTGTTGTTTAACTTGACTGGATATTGTCCCCTCGTTCAGGAACTGCCTTGGCGACCTAACGATCCCGAATACTTTCAGGTTCATACTTACACGGAAAGACTATTCGATAGTCTTTTGATGAACTAGATGAATGTAAGACACGGATCGTGTTACCTGATTATGGCATAAAATTATGTGACAAGCATTAAAATAAGGAAAATAAGTACAAGTTAGCATTTAAGCAGGCAAGTATTTCATTTGTAAGAAACATAAGCATAAGAAAATGAGCGGTATAGTCTACTTTAGAACATAAAACTTTATGTTAGCACGGGTCTAAGGGGTAGTGCGAGGAGTAAAATCGTACAGGTGCATATCGGGCGGCATAATCTATAAGATGAGTAGTCTAAATATGAGAAGCAGTGTACTACAAAGAATGTGTAATGATCTACACGAAGCATTAGCAGAGTCTACTTGAACGAAGCTAAGGTAGCATGCGAGGGTCCAACAATAAGCCAAGTTTCAGTTCCATGTTCTAACACAAGCAATACAAGATGGGCTTATTCCCTTAGCTATATTCTTATTAGCATGCAAGAGGTTATCGCCTAGTGATCTAGAATGTATCATCTATATTTTATTTGTGCAGGCTAAGCAAAGACAGGTTCATCGTAGCCACTCACCTTAGCGATAATTCACCTCGGTCGAGCGATACTCCGAGCGCACCTTTGAAAGTCTAAGTCTGAACTCCTGAAGGGCCAAGTCTGAATCATTTGCCTCAACCGAGACTTCTCACTAAGCAAAGCGGATCGGGTCGTCGCACTTGCGTTATTTGAATTGGCTCTCCGCATGAACGGAACAGATCGTTACATTATATACCACTCAGAAAAAGTCTCATCCTCGAGACTTCCTATCCATAAACCATTCTATCGAATACTGTCGAATTTATTTCAAGCATGTCAATCTGTATTACTAGACCAGTTCGAACACAACTTCCTACTGATTTTCTCATTCTGTGTCGCGTGCGTGTTGGGTCTGTCTCATTGAATGACTCTATCATTCAATCCAAGCTCTGACTCGGTCTCTACTGTGCCTTAGTGTGAAACATATATCGCTTAACACGAAGAACATTATAATCTATCATGAATGATGATCTAGGGTTTGTGGTGCCCCGTTCCCCCTATTCGGGGAGCGCGGCTAAGAAATACTAAGACGGTATCGTTCGATCGGGATAGATTGAATTAAGAACTCGTCCTCGTTATGGATTTGTTTCTTCGGAATCGATTCCCATATTCAGTGGACCGTGCCCCAAGGATCGACTTAGCGGCAGAGTCAGGAGGGACCTCTCCGCTGCATTCTTTTGTTGCCTAGTTTTCGCTGTCGCTTGTTGCTTTCGTGCCTTGAGTTGGATTTCGGATTTGCTTGGGTTTTCTTGAACGGTTTCGATGGATTTCATTGCTTTCGTTCTTAGGACTGCACTTCAATTCCGATAATGGAAAGAGAGGAATCATCTTCGTCATCGCCGTCGACGTCCTCGCCGACGTTGCGCACGCTCAGGTTCGATCCTCCCCTCGTATGCGTGTGTGTGTGTAGGTGTATGTGTATACGTATATATATATAGATGTGTATATGTGTGTGTGTGTGTGTATAATAGTGTATTTAATTAATGTATATGTATATATTTAATATAATGGGTATATATATAAATACGTATTTTAGTATATGTACTATTGGTATATGTATATATATATATATATATGTTTTGTATATACTCAATATATTTTCAATATATAATTTGTATATATGTATAAATATATATTTTGTATATGCTTTTAGTATATCCTTAATATATATAGTATAAACTTAATTTGGTGTAATAGTATTAGAATATTTTAATAATAATGTTGACAATATATATATATTTTCAAATGTATTTTTGGCATATATACATGAGTATACATATATATTGTTCAGCTAGTATATATTAGATATGTGATTAAATGGCAAATATATATATATATATATATATATATATATATATATATATATATATATTGTAAATGTATTTAATTTGGTGCATGTATAAAGTGTAAGTATTAATGCTAGTTAATAATAGGCATAATATGTTTTATGTATCTATCTACTAGATGACCCTAGTTAACTAGTGTACCCGTAGTATACCCCCTGAGTCCAGCATAAATGTGGTGGTGTAAGGACTAATGATTATATTTGCATTATATTATATGTGCATAGGATGTTGGATTTGTTCTGCGCAATTTCTGGAGCAGGTTATTGGTACATTGCAGCTTCCTTACCAGGCAAGTATACCTTGCCATTGTACTGTTATTTTTATTCCATATGTTGCATGCATCTTTATTTTCTGTCTTTTTATATATTTTAACTGTTATATAAAATGCGCGCGACGGTGTCGTCGCGGTATATTTTTATTTATGTATTTGTATTGACCTTGTCAATGAGACTACCCCATCATCATGTAGCATCTTTAGGTTCATCGGCCGTGACACAGTTGTTACACGAGTTGTGAGTCTCATATAGATCTCGGACTGGCGTGCAGGGTTGGCCTCCTGTACGTGTGGCCGTGCGTTAGGAATAACTGCTGTTAGAAACTTTTCATGCTAGTAGACTTAGCAGTTATTAGATGTCTAGGGACATAGCCTATTATAGTACGGTGGTCCCATCCTTGTCCTTGTTTGGTTGCAGGATTGGGCTAGGGTACTAAGAATAGGCTATGGACCAAATCGTGTCATGGATGTGACATGCTTAGAGCATGGGGTGGGGAGAACAACAAGTATCACATTTGAGCTCCTTTACACTTTTTTTTCTGTAATCCGGAAGCTCCGCTGGAGATACTGTCACGCCCCGATTTCGGCTAATCGATAATCGTCCCCCGGGCGTGATGCCGTGCACGCGTAGGGCGCGCGTGCACGAGGCCTTAGGCATAAGGATATTCTTTAGATCAATGCAACAGAGTAGACAAATAAGATAACACAAGGTTGAGGCATAGAAAAGTTTCTCTTTTATTTATAATGAACATCTTGTTACATTGCTTGACTCAAAAGTATAAAATGCCCCACGGGCTTACAAACTTGGACGCAAAATGAGATAGCCGATCCATACATTATGTCCCTTTATATAGTTTCAAAACACAAAACATCTTGGGTGCGGGTAAGCACCATCGCCTTAGCGTTATTCCCGCAACGGAGAGAGAGGGGAAGGCTTCTAGCTTGAGCCTCCAAAAGTCTTGGCCACGAACCGCCAAGAATCCCAAAAGTTTGGAGAGATCTTCAGCTCCTCGCCGCGTTGCCTTGCGCCGGGGAACCTGCTACAACGAGGGTCAGTACTTCGAAAAGTACTGGTGAAGGCTAGCTGCTCAACTTTACCAAGCTCATGAGATGAGTTCTAATGAGTATGCTACAATTATGTTCTTAGGTGGGTTTCTATTCTTGCCTAGATCAGATTTCATTTAGCAGGTATGCAAGAACAAAATAACATAACTCCACATGCCACCGTTTGGTGACTTTACCTGTACCGTCTGAACCACCTGTACAACTTACCATAGCCTTCCCTGTCACGAAGACATAGTTAATCTGCACAGTTTAAATATACACAACATCTTTCTTTGTTGTTTAGGAGCCATCATGGGTTTAGTCTGGGCTGGCGGCGACGCTTGCAGCGCGGGTAGCTAGCCCCGCTACAATTCCCCGCTCCCTGTGCTAACTCATTTTAGCACGACTAAGAAAGTAGATTCCGCCCGGGTCGAAACGGCCCGGTGCCCCGGTAACCGCTCGCAGGAACCTGGATCCCTTGTGCACAAGAATTCCCATGACCATTTCTATGAACTGAACTTCATAGATTTACTTACTAGCGATTTAAAGAACATCATGTACGAAACTGCTTTACTGTACTATCACAATCAACCAACAGTTATATGAAATAACATGCAGCAGTTTATAGAAGAACACCTTGAACTTATAAAAGAGCACTTTGAACTATCAATAAATACCAACCCATTAAACATCCAACGAACATGCATGCATCAATGAATTTATGCAAGGTTTTGTATGACAAGCAATGGGTGTTCCAAGCCTACTTCTTATCTTATCTTGTTATCCAACTTGTTACTTAAGTGGTGTCGTTTGATTGAATGCACAACTGAGTCAATTTTATTATGAACGGAGCCCTTGGAAAGAAGGTGCTTATCGAAATAGAGCCACTCACAAGTTTGTTGAATAGGAAGAAGAAGTAGAGATCTCTAAGACTCCGCTCGCGCGTTGTCTACACGATCACCTGCACGCACCAACGGATGATCAATACCTCCTGCTTCGGTCTCCAAGGCTCGATACGAAATGCGAAATCCTAAGAACGAAAACAATGAAGTCCATCGAAACCGTTCAAGAAAACGCAAGTCCTAAAACCAACAAGTACGCAACCAAGCGGCAATCGAAAACGGGCAAGGAAAACCAACACAACGGAAAGGCCTCTCTCTACTCTGCCGCCGAGTCCTTCCTTGAGGCACGATCCATTGATTATGGGACCTGATTCCGAAGAAACCAATCCATAACGAGGAAAGGATCTTGATTCAATCTGTCCCGATCGAACGGTACCAAGCATATCTTAGCCGCGCTCCCCGAATAGGGGGAACGGGACGAACGGGGCGTTACATCATAACCATCTAATAGGAAGTTTCGTCCCGAAACTTAAGAATAGAACCTACCACTAAGGAATAATGAGGGAAATTTTCCCCTCATATCAGATTCAAGTTCCCAGGTCGACTCCTCGACCGAGTGGTTTCGCCATAGTATGCGCACTAGCGAGACGTTCGGTTCCGCAACTGCTTCTTTTTACGATTCAAAATTTAGACAGGCTCCGCCGCGTACGACAAGTCCGCTTGCAGATTCAACTGACCCAAGTCGACTACGCAACTAGCAAGTAAGATTTCCATGTTCTATACGATATAAGGCGGGGTTATCCCCCTAGCTATGTGCGTTCATCTCTTTTATTAGCATACAAAGGTTATCGCCTGTAAGCTAGCACGTAACATTCATTTTCTTAGTGTGCAGCTAAGTAGAGACAGGTTCACCGGGGTCACCCACCTTAGCGATGTATCGCATCGGTCGAGCTAGACTCCGGACGCGCTTCTGATAGCCTAAGTCTGACTCCATTGAGGATCCCAGCATGAAAGCCTTTGCATCGAACGAGCCATCTAGCTGAGCAAGGCGGGTTGAATAGCTACACTTGTGCCATTTGAATCGGCCCTCCGGGTTGAGCGGAGCGGGTTGTTACATCATATACCACTCAGAACAAGTTTCGTCCTCGAGACTTCCTGAGCGCATATCGTGCTATCGCATAACTTCTAAACTACCCTATGCATCTCGCCTTATCCTTCAAGGACTGTCTCAATACTACAATCCTCTATTTTCTCACCATGCGTCACGCCAATGTTGGCCAGTTCTCATCGAACGACTCTATCGTTCAATGCTATCGAGTTATACTCAACTCGATCATTGCACGCCCGTCTCAAAACCTACTGCACCTAGCGCAGGGCTGTATTACCCAAGTACATGGTATTCTATAACTCAACGGGCACCTACGACTCATAATTGGGTGGACTTGCCCAACTAGTTATGTTATCACCATAGGAACCCAACGCATTTGAGCCTATTACTTGACGTTGCCTATCGAAACCCGTCGTTACGCCTAACCCAAAAGCTCGAATCTCGACAATCTTCCAATCTTGTTTTTGCATCAAATCTCTCTGAGTCACCGTCCAATCTCACTAAATAAATTTGCACCCAATCACCAACGTTTTCTGACTCAGTCTATATTGCGCCTTAGCGCAGAGCTAAATTGCCTACCTGGGGTACGCTCAAGTCCTCCGCACCTTTGGCTCAATCGAACTTAACTTCCTATTCGTTTTTACTCGTTCCGTTCGCCCGAGTGCTTAATCATTTTATCCGAATGATCCATTCGTTCAACTATTGCATTCCCAAACTCAGTCTCGTACTGCGCCTTAGCGCAGAACTATCCCGGTAGCACGAGGAACGATACAATCTTTCCTCTATGAAAATTTAGGTTGAGGCTAAATTATTTCAGTTGCCATACTCATCCATGCGAATCCGAATATTTTCCTTTGCAGCTGCATCCGAGTTATGCATATCGCTAAGTCTGGATCGTACCCATATTCAAGGCGTCCCCCAAATATGTGTATTTCAACCAAGCTCAGTGACAGCTAAGTCTGACAAGCTACTCGTGAAAATCTTTCGAAACGCGGATCGTCCTGCTATATGAATGATCGAACTCTTGTTCGATCCAGCTATCGTCTTATCCTTTACCGTCGCGTAACCTATCCAGCCAAATCAATTATCACCCGAGTCCTATCTTGCATTACGTTTGTTTCAACGCGCACGTTGCTAGTGTATATTCCCAATTCCAAATTCTAACTCTAAGTCTTGTTGCCCCAGTTCTATCATTCTTCCCGAACGATACTCTGAAGTCAGCCACTCCAGTTTAACTCAAGGCATAGGGTCGTCTGCCTAGTCACTAGGCCAGCACACACAGTCATAGGTACAACTCAAGTTTGTGACTCATCGCGCAACCGCGTTGCACAACGCTCGCCCCAAACACCCTAAGGTCAAACCATTGTTCCTTTACACGGGTATTCTACCCAAGCTCGTTTCACTCATATTTCTAAACATCGAGCACAGATCACCCTATCACACCAACACGCTCGTTCAACCGAACCCACGATACGCCCACGTTGCAGGTTCAACCCATCGATTCACATACACTATCTCTTTTTATCATGTTTGATAGAATTCCCCAATCCATCCCTTTCTACACTTGTATCATCAAGCCACAATTCCATTATAAACCATCGATGTATATCATGAACTCTAAGTCGTCCAGCACGATCTACATATCCGTTCATGAAAACGTCCAACATCTCTTACTTTATGTTTCTAGACTAACTCCTCAAGAAAAATCCTTAGACTCATTTTCTTAGTCTACTCTTAGCATTCCTCAAACAACTAAGATCAATTCCCAAACCCAAGTCTATCCCATTGATACGTTCCATTCATCGAGTTCGTTTTTGGAATAATCACCGAACCTGTTCTCTTGAGTTTGCTTATCCCTACCGTACGTGAAATTACCACGCCGACGCTCCCGCAGGATAATCGTTCTCGCTGGGACAGATTTCGAATGTTTTCTTTCTGAACTTGATTTCAAGATCGTTCTTCCGAACTCCAAGCCAAATCTATTACCGCTTAACTCAATCCATCAAATTCATAATTTTTACCAACTTGGATCAATCCATACTATTTTCCAACCATTGTTATGGTCTAAATCTCCCAAAATTTGAAATCATCGCATTCATACTCAAACCGAATTCTATCGAGCGATATCCTACTCAAATCCAAATTTTCTATGCACACTATCATTCGTTCACTCCATTATTTCTAATTGCACTTACTTTGATCGCATCTCAGATTATTCAATCTCGAGTCAAGTTTGTAATTCGCTTGTTTCAACTCAAACTCGCTCGTACAATCCTCTAAGTCTTTTCCGACCATGATATCGATTCCAATTGCCCTGAATTTCTATTCGTTGTAAGCCTTATCCCTTATTCAATTCATTGTAACTCGTTCGAACTAAACATTGCATGCTTTCTCCGAGTTCGTTTACTTGCTAGGCACTGTTTATTTATACTAAGGCTTTACCCAATCTCGTCGCTTGTCGCTAGACTCGCTTAACTCTCCGAATCCACGACTTCGTTCAAGCATTTCTAAGCCAACAAATACACCACTCAGGGTTCGAGTCATACTCCCTGAATCTTTACAACTCATTATATCCACAAATTGCATAATCGAACAGGGGACTTATCGCATACACTACTCAGGAATTGAGTCATCCTAATAACTCCTGATTCGCGTTCGCATCCTTCAGTCGTATGCCCAATTCGTTCCTTAGAACTCCAACACAGTCCCTATTTATCGCCTTAGCGATCTTAGACTCGTACACATCTGTATTCATAGTCCTCTATACAGACTATGCTTCAAATCATAACTTATCGCTATGATTAACCGTCCAACTATTTTCGAAAATTCCCTACACGATTCCCGTTACTCGCCTTAGCGGCAATCCGATAACGTCTCTATCATTTTCCCTCCAAGTCAACTTTATTCTCATCCCAACAATACCCAATTCTTGCTGCAACTCACTAGCACCAAGGGTCTTGGTGCACGATACTTAACACAATTTGGCCAAAAGGCTATGTGCATAGACCACTGTCTGAACGATATTCTTATCTCGCACTCTACTCGTTTGGTATTTTCATATAGACATATAACTCGCCGATTATAACACGAGTCTCCTCTCACAACATCCTCTATGAGTTGGGACAAAAGCCCTCACATCATAATCCCGTCCAAGCAACCGTATAATTCCCACGCACTTTTTTCAAAAATATTTAGACTTATTGTATGGAACGCATCTCATTTTGGCCAAGCGAATTCAAGGGTCTACTCGGGAGGAACAAGGTCCTCTTTAGAAACTTTCTTTGTGAGATCAAAGGATCTGAAGCATGCTCTGATACCAATATGTCACGCCCCGATTTTGGCTAATCGATAATCGTCCCCCGGGCGTGATACCGTGCACGCGTAGGGCGCGCGTGCACGAGGCCTTAGGCATAAGGATATTCTTTAGATCAATGCAACAGAGTAGACAAATAAGATAACACAAGGTTGAGGCATAGAAAAGTTTCTCTTTTATTTATAATGAACATCTTGTTACATTGCTTGACTCAAAAGTATAAAATGCCCCACGGGCTTACAAACTTGGACGCAAAATGAGATAGCCGATCCATACATTATGTCCCTTTACATAGTTTCAAAACACAAAACACCTTGGGTGCGGGTAAGCACCATCGCCTTAGCGTTATTCCCGCAACGGAGAGAGAGGGGAAGGCTTCTAGCTTGAGCCTCCAAAAGTCTTGGCCACGAACCGCCAAGAATCCCAAAAGTTTGGAGAGATCTTCAGCTCCTCGCCGCGTTGCCTTGCGCCGGGGAACCTGCTACAACGAGGGTCAGTACTTCGAAAAGTACTGGTGAAGGCTAGCTGCTCAACTTTACCAAGCTCATGAGATGAGTTCTAATGAGTATGCTACAATTATGTTCTTAGGTGGGTTTCTATTCTTGCCTAGATCAGATTTCATTTAGCAGGTATGCAAGAACAAAATAACATAACTCCATATGCCACCGTTTGGTGACTTTACCTGTACCGTCTGAACCACCTGTACAACTTACCATAGCCTTCCTTGTCACGAAGACATAGTTAGTCTGCACAGTTTAAATATACACAACATCTTTCTTTGTTGTTTAGGAGCCATCATGGGTTTAGTCTGGGCTGGCGGCGACGCTTGCAGCGCGGGTAGCTAGCCCCGCTACAATTCCCCGCTCCCTGTGCTAACTCATTTTAGCACGACTAAGAAAGTAGATTCCGCCCGGGTCGAAACGGCCCGGTGCCCCGGTAACCGCTCACAGGAACCTGGATCCCTTGTGCACAAGAATTCCCATGACCATTTCTATGAACTGAACTTCATAGATTTACTTACTAGCGATTTAAAGAACATCATGTACGAAACTGCTTTACTGTACTATCACAATCAACCAACAGTTATATGAAATAACATGCAGCAGTTTATAGAAGAACACCTTGAACTTATAAAAGAGCACTTTGAACTATCAATAAATACCAACCCATTAAACATCCAACGAACATGCATGCATCAATGAATTTATGCAAGGTTTTGTATGACAAGCAATGGGTGTTCCAAGCCTACTTCTTATCTTATCTTGTTATCCAACTTGTTACTTAAGTGGTGTCATTTGATTGAATGCACAACTGAGTCAATTTTATTATGAACGGAGCCCTTGGAAAGAAGGTGCTTATCGAAATAGAGCCACTCACAAGTTTGTTGAATAGGAAGAAGAAGTAGAGATCTCTAAGACTCCGCTCGCGCGTTGTCTACACGATCACCTGCACGCACCAACGGATGATCAATACCTCCTGCTTCGGTCTCCAAGGCTCGATACGAAATGCGAAATCCTAAGAACGAAAACAATGAAGTCCATCGAAACCGTTCAAGAAAACGCAAGTCCTAAAACCAACAAGTACGCAACCAAGCGGCAATCGAAAACGGGCAAGGAAAACCAACACAACGGAAAGGCCTCTCTCTACTCTGCCGCCGAGTCCTTCCTTGAGGCACGATCCATTGATTATGGGACCTGATTCCAAAGAAACCAATCCATAACAAGGAAAGGATCTTGATTCAATCTGTCCCGATCGAACGGTACCAAGCATATCTTAGCCGCGCTCCCCGAATAGGGGGAACGGGACGAACGGGGCGTTACAGATACGGGCGGTGATGACCCCTTTACTACTTGGCGGGCCTCTGCCGTTCAAAAGACGACATGCCTTTGAGGCCCCTGGTTCTCCGAGAGAGTCATGCCAATCCCAGTTCTCAGCCAGATAGCTCACTTGTTAGAAATTTGTTCTCAAACTGCATTCACATAGATGGTTAGGCGACCCATTGGATATTTATTTTAGTACTTTATTGGCATGTGTTTAAGTATCTTGTTATGTCCCTCTGAGGACCTGGTCCGCTGCCAGGTGTACCTGTTCTTGAGTATGTGCAGGAGCGCAGATTTGGATGGTTATAGATGCTCGCGGATGTCTTCTCTTCGAGCCGTGATTGAAAGCTGGTACTTATATTGTTTGATTGAGTTGTACTTATATTGTATTTATTTTTCCCATTGAGTTGGTAGTGGATTTGTTTCCATCCAACTATCATCCTTAGATACTTCTTATTGAGATCTAGTTTCATAGACATTGGTTACTTTATTCATATTTGATTTTTCATGGATGAGATCTAGATTATACCCTGTGACTTGTGACATATGTTTATACCACTTGTGGATTTGATATTCATATTACAGCGTACGTGTGGATTTGGTTTCCATATATTGGAGTTGCCATATCCATGCGGCTGGCATGCTTACGTGTCCTAGTCCTAGTCCTATGTATTTTTGGGACTGGGGCGTGACACAATGGTTGTAGAGAAAAGATTGAAACCTTCATCCTCTTATTGATGAGGAAGCTTCCTGAAGATGCAATGAACCTAGAATCATCCCTGCTATTGGAAGATCTATTAGATTGATATTTCTGATTCTCAGTTTGATCTGTTCGATTGACATTTTGGATTCTCAGTTTCATCCCTACATTAATTACGTGGTTTAGTGAAAATCAAGCATCGACCACCTGGAATCCCCACAACAAAGATAACAAGTTTTACATGCTACAAAGAACCAATAGATATGGCACAATCGTATATGTGGTGGCTTTATAATGAGGATAAATCCCAACTCTTTATACGATAAAATAATTAATTACATTATGCACCTTCTCCAAGATGATCCCTTACAAATCTCAAGTTCAAGAAGTATGATAATGATATCACAAAAAAAAGAATCCTAATTCAAATAAAATTATCTATGTTATTATCTATATTATTTAAATTAAATTAATTTCATTTATAGATAATAATAAATTTTGATTTGATATCCCCAGTTTACATATCCCCTATTAACGTATCAAATCAAATTATTTTTTCATACAAATTAAAAATCATAGATAAAAAGAAATCAAATAAGTAGATGTTATCTAGATAACAAAGTTTAAATCAAGGACATGCAATTGGTTGTGCATGTGTTGCTTCCATCGGTTGTTGCAAGAGGATAACAAAGTTTTATAACAAAACATTTAAAATTATCTGATTTTAAAAATAAATTTTGCATGATATAACATAATTTTTTGAATTTTAAAAGAAAATTTTAAATTTAAATTTTATATTATCCATTAGCAAAATTTTTTATATCATTCATACTCAATTATTTTTCACATTTATACGATATTATATGTCCACTAGTAAATGTACGTGCGTTGCACGAAAAATATTTTTTTGTAATATTGTTGAAAATAGTTTAAATAATTATAATTTAATATTTATTATATATATATATATATATATTAAAAAATTAGATTTATAAAATTCATTGATATTATTGAAAAATTTAATAAAAAATTTATATTATATTAAAATAATTGAAATTTAATTTGAATATATATAAATAAAATTTGTTATATATATATATATATATATATATATATATATATATATATATATATATGTTTGTATAAAAAAATTTTGTAAAACTATGGGTATATGTTTGGGTATAAAATATTAGTTTAAATATATTTTGAATATTGAATATATTTTTATTTGGATTTGTTATATATATATATATATATATATATATATATATATATATATATATATATATATATATATATATATATATATATATGAATATATGTTTAGGCAATTATAATTATTTTAAGATATTTCTACTAAGGAAACACATACACGATTAGAATTTTTTTTAGAATTTTAGAATTATTAATTATGTGAGGATTAATAAATATTAATTATGCAAAAAAAAAGTGTGGTTTATGGATGATGAGGAAAATAGTGGGTTACGGATGATGAGAAAGAAGCTATTTTTTGGGATTTTTTTTAAAATCTCCTTTTAGTTTTTTTTTGTTAATTAAATTGCTTGAGTATTTATTAACGGTTTGGACGGATAAGATAGAAGTTGGTTTAAGATTTTATTTATCTCCCACAAATAATTTATTTAAAATTTAATTGTTTAAGTATTTACTTACGACTTAGACGGCTCACTTTTGAGCCGTTGAGATGCCGATTTATACTATGGAAGATATATTATTATATGGTATTATATTTAAATTTAAAAAGATGATGAAATTGGTTGCAACTAATGGTTGTTGCAAGATAATAAGAAATTTTATATATTATTATCTATTTTGGATGAAAATTTTGTATAAAATTATCTAGTTTAAAAAAGAAATTGGATGATATTATCTAATTTGTTGACTTTTAACCATCCCTGGTGCAACCCCACACTCATTAAACCTATACATTAAACCATCCTCCCCGAACCCAACCCAACCTAATCCAACTGCCAAAGAACCAAAATAAAACAAAAAAAATACACAATTTCCGCTAGAGCCTCTGGCGAAAACTTATTATATTTGTAAATTTTGTAAAGTTGATATCTTATGGCTAATTTAGTGTAAGTATATATCACTAAAGAAATTTTTCTGTGGAAAAAATTCTAACCCCAACTAAAACTTTATACCTTGCAATGGATGCCCACCGAATCGATCTGGTGATAATGACCATAATGGAGTTAACATGACTCCGATCAAGACCTACGAGCGAGCAAAAAAAATTCATAGAATTTGGTGACTCTTCTTAAATTTCCTTACTGAGTATCGCAAAGAAAGAGTTCCCTCCACCATTTAATAGAGCCAAAAAAATCTAGGTTAGTTGCTAAGCTAGCCAACATCAATCCTGCATGTCCAAACATAGGCCCAACAACTAAAATAAATGTTGAAATATTGTCGTCACAAAAGTTAACAGAACCAACATACCACAGCCCAAAGAAATGCTTCAAGCACACATATTTGTGCCAAAAGGCTACTGAAAAATTTGGAACGGTGTCTTCTAAAGTGGCGGTATATCGGTGTTCTATTTTGGCTCCAATCGACCCCAGATATTGATGCAACTAATCCACCATCTTTGCTGACGCTTTAGACTATCATCTAACTCGAATCTCGAAAGATTAACTCATCTTTCATTCTGATCATATGAGGGTATCGGCTCCATGATTCCTCAATAATTGAAAACTTTAGTTGGACTTGCTAACCGCGCTGAAAGGATCACCGTCTAACTAGGTTATGGTCTGAAATGACTTGTGGTGCTAGTGACCATCATATAGTTAGACTACATGCTAATGTTAATCTGCTTACAGGCCTATCGAAATTTTTGTAGGGACGAATGCATGACACACTTATTTTTATGAAGGCTAACGATTGTCTTCTATAGGGACAACCTTGTGACACGTTTATTATACATTATGAAATGATATCATTTGTAACCAGGGAATGATGGCAAGTATTGGGTAAGATCAACTTTGTTGCGTGATACTTTTATGCTTATAGACACATGCATGCTTTGAAATATAACTGATCATAAGACAATATTAGAAAGACCACACATAGTTGCCTGCACTTAGTCAATCAACTTGTTGATTTTAGTTGAGTTGGCTAGAAGACACTCACCAGTACACGACAATTTAATGACACCCCCTCCCCCCCGATCTTCTCAGGTGCGAAGTTTGCTTGGATGTTCTGAAAAGTTGGAGCTCGAATTGGCAACTTATAGCAGACCAGCTGAAGATAATTTCTTTTGTCTATAGAGGACATAATGTATGGAACAACATTGTTTGTATAATTCTTGAGATGTAAGCCTTATGGTATGTTTCGTCTTGTAACGAGAGAGAGTGAATGTAATCGAGTTGTTCTTTGGTTTCGAACAATTGTAATTTCGTTTGCATATTATCAATAAAAAGATCCTTTTTTATATCTTATGTCTATTCAAATTTTCTTCTTATTTTTGTTGCAATAACTTTGCCTCGGAGATTTTCTATCGACCGTGTTTATGCATGTTTATAGCAATAGTACAAAATTTCATGTACTATAAGAGCAAGTTAATATTCCATACATGTTCTATATGTATCTATAAAGCAAGTACAACAAAAATATTATTTTCTTTTATCTTGGTATTTTTTTATTAGCATTAACAAGCTCACAAAAAATAGAACAATTTATCAATATATTTTTATTAAGTGTGAAGGTAAAGGAGAGAAGAATAAAAATCACCTGTAATGAAAAAAAAAAGCTTATCTGACTCGATCGAACATATCTCTGAATAACTTTCTGCATGAATCTAAGTCTAACTAGATCCTTCGAGCCAACGAACCATGATCAATGTACCACGCGGAGCAGAATATTACAAAACCTATGGGTGTCGGTCATAGTTTGTTGTCCATGGGAGAAAGAAGCAACATGAACAGCTCATCCCTGTGTACTTATTTTCAAGCAACACATTTAGGTAAGAAGGACAACACTCTCATCCAATGCAAGTTCAATATATAGTTAGCCTTTATTTATAGCCTTTATAGGTGACAATTTTTTTCAAGATTGTGTTTAGTTTGGTCGAAATTGAAAGAAAGGGACTGAAGCGAAAGTGTTTCATATTGAAATGGGATCACATTTTCATAGGATCAACCTTCATTTTCTTTTTCCTTTAATTACCTCACTTTCTTAGCAATCAAACACATGCTAAGTCTTGCAACCAAGAAAATTAAAGAATACTTGGTTAGAAGGGGATCTGTATTTCCCTTATACACACACCCATTTTTCTAATCTTCCATGCTAAACCAAATCCATACATTTGTTAATAGTTGACTTTAATATAGAGCCACTTTAGTATAGAGCCTAGACCTAAACAACCAATCCAAGAAACTTCTGAAATGAATGAAGCGAAGGCAGAGCTTCAAGACTCGGTCATCTCCATGTAATTTCTTCCTCAAGTTTAGAAACAAAGTCTGAATTTTCTAGTTTCAAATGGAAGAAAATTAAAAGAAAGATTTAGGTTAGACAAGAACAAACATTTCGTTTTATTAGAATATATAGGGAAGAAGAAATGGAAAATAATAATTTAGCATCCTAATTGAGCAAAAAGTGAGTTATAAAATCATATAAATTTTGTTTAGTTTTGGTTGGCAAAAAATTATTTATATGAGCTTGCAAATGAGGTTCAAATTAGTCCAAATCGAAATCAACTTGAAATTACTCGTTGTCACCGGACTAATTAGCATTTAGATCGTGAACTTTATACCAACTTCGAGTTTAAGTCCTGACACGTCCAATTGAAAATTTTGGACCATAATTTTTTTTTTCATTATATTATCCTTTTCAGTATATGTGTTGATTGTTGTCCTTATACTCATATTCAAAGTATAATGGAAAAAAAAGTAAACTAAAAAGAAAAAAATTCTGAGTCCAAAATTTATGTCAAGGCTTAGCTAATTACCCTTTTGTCACCCTACCAAATTTTTGCTTGATTTAAAAATCATTATTTTTTTTACTACATCCAATTTCAAAATATTTATCAAGATTACGATTTGACCATCCAATTTATATGGATTTCAGAAAATTTGACTGCATCCTATTACAAGTGATTCCACAATCTAACGAAATCATTATAAAATCAAGCTACTATACCCCTATAATTTTTTGTTTGAATATTTTAAATTCTCTTTGACTTTGAAATAGGACTCCACTAATTAATTCAAAGGAGAAATAATAAAAATAATATTCTACTAGCCAAATTTGGAAAGCCAACGGTCTAAAAACAGAGGGTGGTGTCAATATATAGGGATCAGAGTCCATCGAAGATATTCTCCTACTTCTTCTCCCCCTTTTTAAAAAAGACCTAACCCTAGTGTTCCCCGCTCCTTCTCTCATTCTTCCTCTCTCCCAGCTTGAAATTTTCTGAGTTTTTTTTTTTCCTATTGATAATTAATCATATAGTAGAATGGAGATATCAGAAGAATTTTGCAGAAAAAATAATTTGTAAATCTGAGTAGAATTTTGCAGTACCAATTATTGTCAGTTTTTAATGCTTCCTTTCGTTGAGATCAGAGAATTGAGGAAGTTTTTAGTTTTTTTCCATTCTGTTCTTGTGCAGTGTTATTTTCTCCAAGAATCAGTGCTGGCGATGTCAAGAAGCTACACCTGCAATGGACTCGTGATGCATACTAACAAGGTCAGACTGTTCTTTTCTTGATTTCTCAGATGGGTTTAGCTTTCTTGATACTTTAATTGATTTGGAGAAGTGGGATTTCTTTTGTTTGAAGCGTTTTTTGTTTAGAATGTTAGTAGCTAATGTTATAATGAAAGATTGATATGTTTTTAGAGATCCTTTTAAGTGCATTGCCAATTATTCTTGTCTCCATTGATTAATGTAGTATCGTTTCTAGTTGTATTTGTGATGATAGAAAGTGAACATCTATTTGATTAAATTTATGGACTTTAAAGAGTGTTTGTTTACCATCTTTTGTATTCTTTTTATTGCTATTCTTGTAGTGCTTTTTATGTTGATTAGTCATAAACACAATGATTTTACTATTACCAATCTTGGAATAAATATTTGTCATGCTCACTCAGTTTCATACCAGCTATAGTCCAGCAAGTAATCAACATGGAGCAAGTGTATGAAACCAAGTTGGCGAAGGTCCTAATAAACCTATAACAACTTGGGTTGGAAGGGCATGTTGTACGAAAAGTGTTGTTATTATAATAAATAATTAAGCCGACATGGATGGATGCTTATGGATGAGAATGCAATAGCTCAATGGTTTCTCTTTGTAATAGCTCAATGGATGCTCCCCTGCTTCACACACATTCTACTCTATTCACCAGCAGATTTAGAATATTTTTCATGTGTTTAAGAATCCATTTGATTATTTGCGTGCTTGGTTAGGAATGCCAACTTTGACCGCCTTTAATATTGCCATATATACGATCTGACGAGATGAAACAAAAACAATAACACTGACAAAAAAACCAGGATATGACCCACTTCACCAACATGAATATGACAATAAACTCTCTCTCTCTCTCTCTCTCTCTCTCTCTCTCTCTCTCTCTTGATTTCTTGATACTTTAATTGATTTGGAGAAGTAGGATTTCTTTTCGGGTGTAGCAACTCTCTTTCTTTTGTCAATTGTGTTTGAAGCATTTTTTGTTTAGATTTGGAGTGGCTCTGGTTTAAAGTAGGAGCTCACCTTATAATGAAAGTTTGATATGCTTGTAGAGATTGTTTTAGGTGCATTACCAATTATTTTTGTCTTCATTGATTAATGTAAACTAGTTGTATTTGTCATGATAGAAAGAGAAAATCTCTTTGATTAAATTTATGGACTTAAAGAAATAATTATATGATGGGCAATCATGATAATAACCCTCTATTGACTCTTCCTGACTTTCTAAGCTACCCCTGTTTTGAACCTTCTTGACCCATGCATCACAAACAAAATAGGAATCAATTTTTATTTAGAAACACTAGTGGCAGTTAGCATATACTAAATGCCACTAGTAGTGCTATTTTGGTTCTATATTTGTTTGGAAAATCAAGTTTTTGACACAGTGCCAGTAGTGAAGTCATGAAGTTCCATTTAGAAACACTAGTGGCAGTTAGCATATACTAACCGTAAAAAAAGCATCAAATTGTGTCTATTTGATGCAAAAAAATATAACTCATGCCTACCATGTAAGGGCAAGTATACAATCTTTTGAATGCTGAAGTGCTGATAGCTGCCTGAACTTGAAACGGATGACCTCTTTTTAAAACCAGGTTTTGTTGTAGATTCACCTGATTGCCTAGTGTTTCAACTTGCATTCGAGTAACTGCTTGTTGCCTAGTATTTCAACCTGCACTTGAGTAACTGCCTAGTGTTTAAAGTTACACTTCAATGACATTTTTACCACTGAAAAAAAAAACTATTTTATGTCATGTAAATTGTCAGAAGTTCACATATTCAATAAAAGATATTTTTATCATTGCGTTTGTCATTCTTTGAAAAAAAAAGTTTGTCATACTTTGCTTTGCCTGAGAGGGTGGTTGGGTGTGAGATGGGCCTCAAGTGTCAGACCACCACTAACCTCCTCCACTATGGTTTTCCTTGCTTGATTTGTTTGTAATAGTGATTGCACAGTTTTTTTTTTTACTTTCTCCTCTCCTTCTATATGCTTTTGCTATTTCCTAAAAATGTAGCAGATTTTGAGTCAGTTGAACTTGAACTTTCTCCGGTTGCTGGAAGAACTTTTGACTGACTTCATGCACATAAGAGGACTTAAAATGGAACGTATAGTGAGTATACGAGATCTGGTTTGCGGGTTTTTTTATACATTGTCATTCCTTTTATTCATCGTCTTATGGTAGGTTGAACTGGCAGAAAAGCTACCACATATACAGTCGCTTTGTATTCATGAGATGATTTCTGTGTCTAAATTATGCAGGTTGTTTTCTTGCAGAGTATCCTGGTGTGAGTTAAAAAATGTAGGGATTCATATATCTCGTCATTTTTATTTCTTCTTTCTTGACAAAAGATGATGAAAGTGAAGTTATATCATATACCAGTGCTAGCAAGAGGTTCCTTCGACTATGAAACAGATCCTAGTCTCTCTCCTTGGCAAAGTCAGCCATCTTCTTCCTCCTCCCTGGGCCTCAAGTGTCAGACCACCACCAACAATATACACTCTCCCTCCTCCCCCATGGTTTTCCTTGCTTGATTTGTTTGTAATATTGATTGCGCAGTTTATTTCCTCCTCTCCTTCTATATGCTTTTGTTATTTCCTAAAAAAGTAATGACTGCTTGTTTTTGTTCACAGAGGTAGGGTTCTTTTTTTCTTTTTTTGGAAAAGGGGGCCAAAAGAAAGTTCCTCCGGTTCATAGGCTGCAACCCCACAGAGCCTGACAGAGCCTGAACTAGACCTTTCTTTGGTTGTGAAAGACAGAGGAGCTATATTTTGATTTTCTTAGTTGAAAACTTTATGCATTGAAGTGAACTCGAATTTTAGATTTGAAGCTTAATATATAAGGAGCAAGAATCTTGTTGTGGAGTTGTAGATATCAAACTTCTTGTATCGTTTAAAGAAAGTGTACAGGTTTGGGATGCCAACAGTGGAAGAAAAGTCTTGCTTCCTCCTATTCTAAACAGAGAGAGGTCTTGTGTATTTGGGTCCTTTTCATAAGGGACAGCTACCACCAGTAGAAATTCTTCTCAGCCTTTGCTGAATTTGAGGTATGTATATACACAGTTTATCGAACATTTATTAGTTTATCTTGGTCTAATTTGTATGAAACAAACTACAACTTGTGTGAATTAGTAATCTAAATGATTGGGCTAAGAAATCTTTATCAAATATTTGTGATTTTATCCAGTCCAAAATTTGGTAACAGGTTTCCTTTTATCTAAAAGTTCATTTCTTAATCATGTTATCTTGGTTAGTTTGGGTGAAGTATCAATTTATATATAATGTAAAGAAAATTTAGAAACCAAGTTGACTACTTAATGGTTTTAATAGTTGCTAGTCTTATCTAGCTCAATAATACATTACGGAGAGGTGCTACTGCGGAAACTACCAATATAAGAAGATAACTCACTTATTTCCTTCCAATTCGATCCTTTAAATATTTCTATGATAGATCATAAAAGTTCTGAAGTAAGATTTATTATTCCAAAATCATGATTTAAAATGTTTAGTTAACTACTTTCAATTCTTTGGAGCTAGAAATGGCTGAGTTTGTTTTGCAAGATATGATGGTTACCGCTGTCAATCAAGTAATGGTAACCGTCACAGGAAAGGGAATTAGAATGGTTTCTGACTTATCTGTAGGATTCATGAGTTGCATTTTCTACTTTTATGATCAATAGATTCTCTTAAATAGTAACTAAAGAATTATCAAAGAACACGATTTTAAGTGCTTCTTTGATAATTTAAGCAAATGAACCCAAAATTTGAAGATAGTTGAAAATGTATATTTAGACATGAGGATCATGACAGCAAAATAGAATAATAATCTAGGAAGCATATCATTCTCATGTTGTGTTGGACGACGAAGACATTCCAAAATATACTAGGACACAACATTCTTTTTAAGTGAATTTGTTTGATACACATTACTAGTTTCCACTGTCACGCCCCGATCTCCCGCAGGCTAATCGGCCATCCCGCTAGGCACGAATCACCGCGCCAGCGCTCCCGCGGGACGATCGCTTAATCCATCTGGGCGTGATGCCGCACGAGCGTGAGCCGCATACGTGCAAGGCCAAGGTCCGAACAGGCGGTAAGAGGTCTAAGCCACATAGTCGCTCAGATTGTCCGAGTGCAGCAGAATAATAAACGCATAGGCGATTGGTAACAAGTTCACAGAGTCGTCAATAGCGGAAGCATTGAATAACACAAGTATAGAAGTAAATCAACTATTTATTGATATTGAACAAGTGTTACAGGCGGCGTTTGGCCGAGATTACAAATCGCTCAAGCCTCTCTCTCTCTCTGAAACAGTAAAAGCGTGCAAAGTGGCTACATTTGTGGAATAATGTATAGGCGATGTTTCAATATTATGTCTTGTATATGTGCTTCAGTTCTGGACACAACGTTCCAAGGCTCCAGAGTGATTTCCATGCCTTAGCACGCACGAAGGAGGCATCCTACCGAACGAGGTTTTTCCGCACCCTGCAAGCAATCTGGTGGGTTATCAGTACATGAATGCATTGGTGGGGAGGCTACTCGCCCGCTCGACAAATCCAAACACGTTATATAGGTTCCGTGCACTATCTATTAAGTTATATTTTCTAATCTTGCCTTAGGATCAGTTTCATAGCAATGATGAAAAACCTAACTCGTGTGGCAGTGCGCCGTGCGATATAAAGGACATGAATGCATTGGTGGGGAGGCTACTCGCCCGCTCGACAAATCCAAACACGTTATATAGGTTCCGTGTTATATTTTCTAATCTTGCCTTAGGATCAGTTTCATAGCAATGATGAAAAATCTAACTCGTGTGGCAGTGTGCCGTGCGATATAAAGAAATACGACGAGACTTACCAACTTATCATTTGTCCTTCCCTATCCAAGGCAAACCAATGTTAAATCAAACACGACCATATATAATGAATTCCAGGGGCAATAGTATATGCAAACACAAGTGTTGCGAGCGAGATTATGTTCGGGTGCACGATTACACGAATTTTCAGGTGTGTTGCATAAGATGTTGGAGTGTTCCATATATACAACTGTGTTATACTCATGATTGTTCATGTGTTTCAGATAGTCTCGATGCGATGCAATGACTCGCACGCGGATTGCCGCTAAGCGAGGATGACTTATCTATATGAACATGAGTCACTGGCATAGCCATAAATGACCTAGTTGTGACGAGGATGGAATGCAACGAGAGCACATGATGCGCTACAAACCATCCTGCCGCACATGATATGATTACACACGAAGTTCCATCCGGATCGGATCAGCTCCAGTGCCCCGGTGACCGTCCGTGGAACTGTACCTTGTTTCCAAGTTGTCCGCAACATGCAATTATTGGTCTTCCAAATTCACGAGATGCACGGGATACACGAGATACACGAGATGTTTGCATCTTGATTCTTGCTCTGAACGAGTGTTGCTCCACGAGCTGTGTTTCTTGCTTTACTTGACATAATTCTCGTTCATTATTCAACTTGCCTTGATGCATTCCCCTGGTTCGGGGACTGCCTTGGCGACCTAACGGTCCCGGATACTTTCAGGTTCATACTTGCACGGAACGACTATTAGATAGTCTTCCAAGGAGAACTAGATGAATGCATGACTTAGATAGTGTTACACGGTTGTGGCATAGTTTATGCGACAAGCATTGAAACGAGGCAACAAATACAAGTTAACATATAAGCAGGCAAGCATTGCATTCATATAGAACATAAGCATTTACGTTTTGGCACGGTCTGAGGGTAAGCCGAGGAGTGAAACCGTAAAGGGACATACCGAGCGGCATAATCTAGGGACGTGCAGTGTAAGCAAGTGAACAGTGCACTACAATTAGTATATATATATTATTCTACTCGAGGCATAGCGGGGTTTAGTTGCACAAGGCAAAGGTAACATGTAAGGGTCCAATTATAAGTAAAGTTTCATTTCCATGTTCTAACACAAGCAATACAAGTTGGGATTATTCCCTTAGCTAGGTGCGTTGTATTCTTTATTAGCATGTAGGGGGTGATTCACCTAGCGACTAGCATGTATCGTCCATATTTTAAGTATGCTGGCTAAGCAAAGACAAGTTTATTGTAGCCACTCACCTTAGCGATGATTCGCCTCGGTCGAGCGATACTCCGAGCGAGCCTCTGAAAGCCTAAGTCGGAACTCCTGAAAGGGCCAAGTCTGGAAATCCTTTTGCCTCAAACGAATATTCTCGCTGAGCAAAGTGGGTCGGGACGTTGCACTTTCGCCGTTTGAATCGACAGTCTGCTTGAGCGGAACGAGTCGTTACATCCACCACTGAAACATACTTTGCGAATTGATACCTGCTTCTACGAATGTATAATGCAACAACCTATTACATTGCATCAATCCAGATACTGAGATGATAGATATGAGCATTAAATAGGTCTAGAATTTTGCTACATCTAGTAAATTTTTATATGGGGATGCTACATATTATCTCATGCCTATGATACTGATTTTTATATTCTTTATTTTGATAATCTTGTCGATCACTCTTTTACAGAGGGAATTTGAACCACAATGGTTGTCTTTCTCAAAAGTTTTATTCCTTGGCAATGGTCTAATTGCCATTTTTGCTGGATTGTTTGCAAACATGTTGACTGATAACTTGGGTTTTGGCCCAGTAGCCCCTTTTGATGCTGTCGTATGCTTTCTTGCAATTGGCTTGGCAATTATCTTATCAATGTGGAGTGAGAATTTTGGATATCCTTATGACAACAAAGATTTAGTTACTCAGTTTAAGGGTGCAACACTGGCCGTTGCTTTCGGTAAGTAAGCATTGTCTTTATTAAATGTGTCAGGAGCACTTCACTGTAGCTGTTTATCAAACATCATTGTAAACTATTCACGGAACTACAGATGAGAAAATTGCTTTACTAGGTGATATAAAGTCAGTATTTGCTTGTATACGTTTTTGTTCTTATGGACTCTTGCTTTATGCCCAAATAATGAGGACATTCCTCATGGTTTTATTTTCGTGACCTTTATATTGTCTTCAATGTTGGGAAGCTCCATTGCATCTCGGCTGATGTCCTGTGCTTCGCTTAAATTGGAAAGTTATATGCAGATTGTTTTTGCAATCTCTACATTATCTCTTCTCCTTCCCGTTCTTACCACCTCATGTGCCCTTTTTGCTACCATTAAACAACTTTTATATGTGAGCCTGTGACCTGACTAATAATGTGAAACAGCTCCTAGTTCCACCTTCTTCGGAGAAAAATGGGAGCATCTCTTTCGCAGGGTGTATCCAACTACTCGACTTTTGTGCCTTTGAAGCATGTGTGGGAATCTTTTGCCATCTACTATGAAAGTGAGATCCCAGTACATTCCTGAGGAGGCCAGAAGTACAATCATGAACTTCTTCCGCATTCTGTATTGCCAGTACATTCCTATCTCTTCTCATTGTAATATGGTTTCATTTTATTTATCTTCATAATATCTACAACAATATATTCCTATATGGATCTTAAAACATAACATTTTTAGATTGATCCCATATAGGAATATAATTCATAATTTAGATGACAATTTCAATTGTAGTCTGGAGGAACCAAGACTAACATATTCAGGAAATGCGAAGTTGTGGGCAGGTAGCAACAAGATTTCTATTTTAAGTGTATCAGTCGGGCTTCCTGTAAGTTAATTCTATGCCTCCTCTTTCTCCTATCCTTATTGCCATCACTATTTTTATAGAAGAACAAATCATTAAGTGTTAACATTTCTTTACATAAACTAAAAAAACATTATAATAAGGGGCATTTCGAGACATGGAACGTTGGTATGCTTGGTCCCTGGCAATAAATGGTCTCATTGAGGGAAGAAGATATCTCACATGGCAGAAGTGGAGTTAACAGGTTGGTTATTGCTACACTATTTCCTCTAATACAATTAAATATAGTAGCTTGATGACTTTAATGTCTTTCTGCATATTGGTCTGAAAGGTGAAGCACTGGGTCTTCACTCATTTAGTGGAAGTTCTAGCGTTGAATGGGGAGAAGCATACAAGGTGAGGCCACAAGTTTAAAATCACGACTTTTAAGTGACATTACTACTATCGATTTTTCTCCTTTGATTACCGAAGAGTGGAAAAGTTTGACTATGGAGAGTGGAAAAGTTGGAATCTAGGATTGTTATGCTTTTCTTAATCAATCGAAATAGTCGTACATCACACTGGAAAGGGGTTCATCGACGCAACAATATAACACTATGATGTAAGAACCAATCTTTTATGTTGTATTAACTTTTAATCCACATATATAGTTATATAGTAGAGAAAGGTGTACAGACATGACGCAAGTCTGTACATATATGCATAGTTACACGGCATAAAAGTTATATCGTAATTTTACTGTTATCCATTATTTTGCACTCTTCCATGCTTTAGAGATTCAACATCTGGTAATAATCACTAGCACGAACAAGTTAGTGACAACAACAATAGCAGTAGAGGCAGTGAAAACTCATGTCCAGACCGTATAGCAACTTCCATTCAGCCATCCCTTCTCGAACCAGTTCCTAGCACAACGGTTGACATCCCAAACTCACCCTGACCTATCCACAACATTTGTTTAAATGAGTTTTCTTCAATCATTGTAGTTATGTAGCCAATGTTCAGTTCTTCATATGATAATTCTGTTTAGGTGTGTGTATATACTTACCAGGAGACCATCAATACTCCATACTTGGCCTTTCAGCTTGACCAACAGCTTGTTCCTGTTAGTGAGGCCTCGATAATCTAAACCACAAATAGCCATGCAATTGGCACGATTAGTGAGGTCCTATGTAGGAAATTTGCAGTATTGTAACCAATATTCAGTTCATTTAAGTTTGATATCTTTAGTTAGATTTGGAGTGGTTTGGGCCTGATATTTTAATAACTTGAAGAATCACCTTGCTCGACTTTTCTTTGTTAGGGGTTAATATTGTATGTCAAACTATTGTAATATCAGAATTTTGTTTCCCTTTTTCAAGTTTACTAATACGCACAACATGAAAGAAAAATGACACATAATTCTTGAATTGAACTATTCCTCTTTCCTGTCGTTAAGAACAGACTGCAATTTATGTTGTTGGTTTCATTTTAGTTTCTTATATTATGTTTCTTATTAAAGTGTTAATTTCTCTTTCTTTCTAATAATAGTTATGCTTGTTGGGAACGAAAGTGCGGAAACCATTTTCCAAACCAGAGAGTACCTGCGAGAGAACCGAGCAAAACGCACAAACAAAAAACGCCAAACACAAATCGCAGACACAGAGATTTTTGACGTGGAAAACCCTTGCGGGAAAAACCACGGGACGATCGAAATCCAACCCTGAAAAGCCTCCACTAATGGAATAAGAAATACATCGACTCCTTACAAACTTCTCACCGATCCAAACGGATCACCAAAACTCTTTTGGAACAGAAAATAGATTATAACCACGAAGAAGAAAGACAACGAGAAATACCCGAAACCGATCTTCTTCGAAACGGCCTCCAATCATTCTTTCTCCTCTCCAATATTGCAATGGCATTCTTGCCTCATTTTCTCTCCTTGTTGTTATGTTTTATATATATATATATATATATATATATATATATATATATATATATATTAGGGCCAGGAGACACCTATATATAGCCTCAAATCCACAACTAGCATTCCTATTATAGATAGGAATATCCAAATCCAAATCCATTGACATATTCCTATTATATGTAGGAATATTTAATCCAAATCCATTGAGATATTCCTATTATATTTAGTAATATCCAATCCAAATAAATTGAGGTATTCCTATTATATGTAGAAATACTCAATCCTACTCCGGAATATTTTTCACTTAGGTTGGGAACCCCACCCACTCCAACAAATCTCCCCCCTTCACAACTATGTGGAGGGGGTCGTCATCCCGACGATCCGCCTGCAGTACTCAAACTTTCTCCTTGGTAGAACCTTCACTCCAATAATTTTTTTCCTTCACAACTATGTGGAGGGGGTCGTCATCCCGACGATCCGCCTGCAGTACTCAAACTTTTCCCTTAGTACAACCTTTGTGAACATATCTGCTCCGTTGTCATCTGTATGAACCTTCTCAAGCGCCGCTTTCTTCTTGTCAACCACATCCCGTATCCAATAATACCGGATATCAATGTGTTTGGACCAGCTATGAGATGTCTAGTTCTTCACAAGGTGAATAGCACTCTGACTATCACAAAGTAAAGGATACTGCTCATGCTTTAGTCCAATTTTCTGCAGCAGCTTTTTCATCTACAGCAACTCCTTGCAAGCCTCCGTTGCCGCAATGTATTCTGCCTCTGTCGTCGACAAGGCAACACACTTCTGTAAACGCGACTGCTACGATACTGCTCCACCAACAAACATCATCACATAGCTCGAAGTCTATCGTCTACATCTCCAGCCATATCAGCGTTGGTATATCCAACCAGCTTCGACTCGTCACTGTCACGCCCCGGTCCCGCAGGGCCGCTCGTCCTCGCTTTGGTCCCTACGGAACCGATCGTCCTCGCACGGGCGTGATGCCGTGCAAGCCTAAAGTGCGCTTGCACAAGGCCAAAGCTTGAAACAAGGGCAAGTAAGCTATTCAATATCTGAAACAGCGGCACATAATATTGCAGAAAAGTGAAGAACACAATGGCATATGAAAATAGGCTCTTTTATTGATATTCACAAATGTTACAAGCGGCACATGGCCGAGGTTACAATTCGCTCAAGCACTCTTCTCTCGATTACAATGATACCGTTCCATACATTATGTCCCTTTATACAAAGCAACTCAAAGCAGGCACAACTCGATGCGGCTCCAGGCATCGACTCCAGATTTCCGGTTCCTTGGGATGAGGCACGGCTATCGCTTCCTCGGACGAACGGGCACCTGAGAACAAGCAGACTGTTGGTGGGTCAGCACTTTATGCAAGTACTGGTGAGATAAAATAACTGAACAGAAGCTACACCCCCTGAAACCCACACTAAGTAATCATGTGGCAAAACATTGCATTACTAGTGATCTTGCTAGTTTTACCTAAGTTCATTTCATGCAGTTCAGAACTATAGTCAGATTACATCTTTGAAAACATAACTTGAAAACAGTTTGCATATCGAAACTATAAGCATACGAATCGGGACAGTGCTCTATCGTGTAGTGCGCAGCATGTATTGTGCAACACAAGTCTAACTCTTAGGGGCAAAGCTTAACTAGAATACGGATCATATCGAATCGAGGCAACATATCAAGTGGACTATCATTAATCAAGTACACAAATAGAACTATCAATCAGAGGTCGGTCCCCGAGAAACTCAGGATCGGTAGCGGTAATCCAGCTAACCAATGACTCATATTCTGATCCTATTAGCAGCTGTGACTCATGACTGCACATTACTGCCGAAGCAGCCGTAACCAAGGTTCAGCTCTGCACTAATAGTCATTGTCCGACCGATGCGAATGCATGCAACACTATCAGATAAATTCTACGATGCAGACAAAATGAACATGCGTGCTCATGCATAAACTCATATTTCTTACCTCATAGCCGAACGGTTATCCCTGCAGCAGACACACAAGTTAGTCACAATATGCACCTTATGAACAAACTTATGAATCCATCTTCTTCTGGTGTCACAATGATAGGTATGCAAGAAGGTAAACCTAGCATGCGCCCTATCTATATGACGGTCCTGAGAAACTCATTGATGGACAACAACACCCCCCTAGATCCTTTCGGAACGGAACATCAGGGTGCTCTCACAATCCCTTCCGGACCGACCGATTCCCAGTGCCCCAGGAATCGACCGAGAGACTATTACCTTGTGCACAAGTTGTCCGAGACCAATGCAAGACAAGCAACATTCACATTCACATTCACAAGCACATAACAATCTAATAGCCACACCCCCCTGGAACCCGAAGGCACGGAACATCAGGGCGGACTATTAGACTATACTCTTCTTCTTATTCAAGCAAACACATCTTTTCACATATCTAATAGCACACCCCCCTGGAACCCGAAGGCACGGAACATCAGGGTGCACTATTAGTCTATGCATATACGAATCAAAGACAGCAGTTCGATATAGCAAAACAGACAAGCGAAACATACTTTTTGACAAGCACGATTGATTCTTATATTTAACATGCAAAAACTATCTCTTTCTTTCTTAGCATATTCAGGGAACATATTTCAGGCATTTCGTTTACTTATCTTCTTAGCATGGCAAGAGTTCGTTCGATAGTTGTGTCGGTGTTTCTAAGCATACTACATTTCTTATTCTCTTTAGCATAGCAATGGTTCTATCTTATTCTGACAAGTATTCATATTCTCTTAGTTAGGCAGCAGATTCGTTTCGATGACAAGCTATGTGAGTTCTCTTATTAGCATACTGAGTCGGTTCTATCATTCTCTTACGAAAACATTCTTCTTAAGCAAACAAGCATTCAAAAACTCAGATTCATTATTAAGTCGTGCAAGAATCAGAGAATGCAGTTCTGCCCACTCACCTTGATTAATCGGTCGGGAACTCTCCGAGAAGACTTCCGTTCGAGCAAGCAAGTCGATCCCACTTGTACATAGCGCCGACGCGGAGCGGGGCACTACAGTCACCACCAAATGAAAGTCTTCAATCAGCAGTACCCTGAAGATATCGTAGAATCCACTTGACCCTACTCCAATGTACCCTTCCAGGATTGGAAGTATACCTGCTAACTGTGCCGACTGCGTGAGCAATGTCTGGCCTCGTACATACCGTAGCATACATAAGACTCCCCACGGCTGAGGCATATGGAACTCGCTCCATATCTTCCTTCTCGTCTTTGGTAGATGGACACTGCTCCTCAGTGAACTTAAAGTGAACCACAAGGGGTTACTTTCTTTGACCCGTCCATCCCGAAACGCTGAAGTACCCGGTAAATGTACTTCTTTTGGGACAAGTATAGCAGCTTAGACTCTCTCGGCTGATCTCTATTCCAAAAAAGTTTTCGCTGTGCCCAAATCCTTCATAGAGAAGGCCGTGCCCAGTTGGCGCTTCAACTTTGCAATCCTGGTGGCATTCCGACCCACCAACATCATGTCATCAACATAAAGCAACAAAATGATGAAATCATCCTCGGCGAAGTACCTCCCAAAAACACAATGATCCGAGGATGTTCATGCGTAGCCATGCTCCCCCATAGACGACTCAAACTTCCTGTACCACTGCCTTAGAGCCTTTTTCGGACCATACAAGCTCTTCCTCAACCGGTAGACCAAATGTGACTTGCCCTTCTCACAGAATCCCTCTGGCTGCTCCATGTACAACTCCTCCTCAAGATCACCGTGGAGGAATGTCATTTTTACGTCCATTTGCTCGACCTCCAAGTCGAAACTGGCTGCCAATGCTAGCACCACCCGTATAGACGACTGCTTGACGACTTGCAAAAAGATCTCATCATAATCTACGTCTTTCCGCTGACCGTAGCCTTTAACTACCAGCCCCGCTTTGTATCGAGGGCGAGTAGCATCATCTGTCTGCTTCACTCTGAACACCCATCGATTCTTCAAAGCCTTATTGTCCTTTGGCAACCGCACCAGATCATAAGTAGAGTTGGCCTCCAAGGAACTTATCTCCTCCTGCATGGCCTCCATCCACTCTTGCCTGTGTTCGTCTTCCGTAACCTTTGTAAAACTTTCGGGTTCTCCCCCGTCAGTCAGTTGCACATACTCACCCGGTGAGTATCTCATTGATGGTCGACGTTCTCTATCGCTCCTCCTCAATGGAACCACTGGTGCTGGTTGTATATCTACAGCCTCCTCCCCTCCATGAACTGCCTCCTCGGCATGCTCATTCTCCTGAGGGTCACCTTGACCACCATCAGCAGGCTGATGATCAAGGTTGGGAGCAACTCCATGTACTGGCTACCCCATAACTGGATCCTCTACGATGTCCAATGGAAACTGCTCGAAGCGAAATGACTCTAACTCAGGCAATTCCTCAACCTCAGAAGCCATATCGGAATCCTGAGTGTTGGTCATGGTCTGATGCTCGACGAATACTACGTCCCTGCTTCTTTAGAGCTTTCTTCCCACTGGATCGTAGAGTTTATAGCCAAACTCATCCCGACCGTAGCCGACAAAGACGCACCGCCTCGTCTTTGGCTCAAGTTTGGATCTCTCATCCTTCGGTACATGCACGGAGGCCTTACAACCAAACACTCGCAGGTGATTGTATGATGGCTCTTTGTCCTACCATACTTTGTCAGGCACATCACCCTGCAAAGGAGCACTAGGAGATAAATTAATAACATAAGCAGCTCTGTTAAGTGCCTCACCCCAATAGCTGCCTGGCATATTTGCCAACAAACACTGTACCCTCTCCATTAGCGTCATGTTTATTCGCTCCGTTACACCGTTGAGCTACGGTGTCTTTGGTAGAGTCTTCTGGTGTCGTATCCCTTGCTTTCTGTAATAAGCATCAAAAGGACCGATATACTCGTCGCCATTATCCGACCAAACACATAGTAGCTTCTTGCCCGTCTTCCTTTCAACAGAGGCCTGAAACTCCTTGAAAGTGGGCAACACCTGATCCTTGGTCTTTAAGGCATAGACCCAAACCTTCCTGGAACAGTCATCAATAAATGTTACAAAATAAGAAGCACCACCAATGGATTTTACCTTCATAGGACCGCAGACATCCAAGTGAATCAACTCGAACAATGCCGGCTTCCTTGAACTTGGGTGACTTTGGAAAGACACCAAAGCTTTTTCGCCAAACAGTGCGTGCACTTCTCCAACTTTATAGACTTTAGCCCTGTAATCACCTTCCTGTTCATCAAGTAGCTCATCCCCTTCTCGCTGATATGGCTGAGCCGCCTGTGCCACAACTCAGTAGACGCATCAGTAGCTGCGTTAACCTCTTGTGCCCCCTGTGCGCTTCTTTCCATGTAGTAGAGTCCGGACCTCTTGCTTCCTCTGGCAATCATCATCGAACCTCTGGAAAGCTTCCACTGATTATTCCCGAAGAGTGAAGAAACCTTCGTCATCCAACCTTCCAACCGACACCAGGTTGAAACGGATATCAGGGACATGACAGACATCTTTGAGAACAAGAACTGCACCTGTCTTTGTCCTCAAATGCACATCTCCAGTGGCAACCGCCTTCCACACATCTCTATTACCCATCTTCAACACTCCACAGTCGACTGTTGTGTATGTAGCAAATAGTGCCCTGTTGTGAGATACGTGCGCTGTAACACCCCGTTCCGTTCTAGCGGACTGCCGGCTCAAACGGCAAAGTGCAACTGTCCCGACCCGCTTTGCCTCAAACGAGAAGCAAAGGATATCCAGACTTGTCCCTACAGGTATTCGGCTTAGGCTTTCAGAGGCTCGCTTGACGTATCGCTCTACCGAGGCGAATCATCGCTAAGGTGGGTGGCTACAGTGAACTTGTCTTTGCTTAGCCAGCACACATAAAATGTGGAATGTTTCATGCTAGTCGCTAGGTGAATCACCCCTGCATGCTAATAAGAATCCAACGCACCTAGCTAAGGGAATAACCCCAACTTGTATTGCTTATGCTAGAACATGGAAATTGAAATACTGCTTATGTTCAGACCCTCGCCTGCTACCCTAGAACGTGTCGCTCGGGAAGTCCCCTAACGATCTCGCTCCTCGGCTTACCTTCGGACCCGAGCTAATGTGAATGTTTGTGTTTATACAAATGCATGCTTGTCTGCTTGTACGTTGTCTTAACTCAATACTTGTAACATAAGCCAGGCCAACACCCTGTTATACAGGATATTGTTCAGAAAGACTATGAGAATGGAAATCAGGCAATGCCTCTTGTCTTGTACTATTGTTGCCTCAACAGCATGCCTCTTGTCTTGTACTCTTGTTGCCCCAACCATGTAAATGGATAACTTACTCGAGATGCCGTTCGATCACGGACAACTTGTGCACAGGGTCGGTCTAGCGGACGATGCTGGGGCACTGGCATCGACCCGGTCCGGGCGAGACCTATTGTTTTAGTCTCTTGTTCGGCGGAATGGCTTGCAGCGCCTCTTGTACTTTCGTTGCATACCATTGTCGTCAAAGACTATACCGTCCATTATGGCATACGCCAGTGATCGCCTTGTATTTAACTTGTTGCATGCTTGCTGGTAAAATGAAAGATAACAAGTCATCCTCGCTTAGCGGCTATCCGCGTGCGAGATATTGTATCACATGAAACAAATAAACTGAACACCTGAACGATCTTGAAATATCAGTACTCGTGTTTGTATATGCTATTGCCCCTGAATGCTTATACTTGCCGTGCTTAAATTGATAATGTTTGCCTTGGACAGGGAAGGACAAATGGTAAGTTGGTAAGTCTCGTCGTGTTTTCTCTCATGTTGCACGGCGTACTGCCACACGAAGTAGGCTATTCAATATTTGTATGAAACTGATCCTAAGGCAACTAGAAAGACAACTTAATAGTTGTGCACGGAACCTATACTACGTGTTTGGATTTGTCGAGCGGGCGAGTAGCTTCCCCACCAGTGCATTCAATGTACTGATAATCCACCAGTTTGTATGCAGGGTGTGGGAGAACCTCGTTCGGTGCGGATGCCTCCTTCGTGCGTGCTAAGGTGTGAAGATCACTCCGAAGCAGCGGTGCGTCCGGAACAGAAACACATATACAAGACATAATGTTGGAACTTGCCTGATCATCGCATATACAATCATTCCACAATTGTAGCTACTTGGCATGCTTTTACTGTTTCAGAGAGAGAGGCTGGAGCGACTTGTAATCTCGGCTATACGCCGCCTGTAACACTTGTTTATATCAATAAAGAGCTTCCTTTACTTCAACTTGTGTTATTCAATGTTTCCGCTATATTGTCGACTCAGTGAACCTGTTACCGATCGCCTATGCGTTCATGATTCCGCTGCACTCGGACAATCTGTGCGACTGTGCGACTCTGTGGCTTAGAACTCTTACCGCCAGCCAATGGACCACGGCCTTGCACGGGCGTGGCTCACGCTGGTGCGGCATCACGCCCGGATGGGTCAAAGCGATCGTTCCGCGGGAGCGCTGGCGCGGTGATTCTCGCCTAGCGGGAATGGCCGATTTGCCTGCGGGAGATCGGGGCGTGACATGCGCTGAAGCACCTAAGTCCACCAGCCAAGAGTTGTCATCGCAGGTGAGGTTCATAACTACCTCATCACCTACAATGATCGCGTTGCCTCTATGTGTCGAGGCCGCTGCTGTAGTGTTCTCACTTTGCTTTCCCTTGTCTCTTTCTTCTCTCTCTTCCAAGCGAAACAGTCTAAGTCCACAAGCCAAGAGTTGTCATCGCAGACGAGGTTCATAACTACCTCATCACCTACAATGATCGCGTTGCCTCCATGTGTCGAGGCCGCTGCTGTAGTGTTCTCACTTTGCTTTCCCTTGTCTCCTTCTCTCTCTTCCAAGCGAAACAGTTCTGCTTGATGTGGCCCTTCTTGCCACAATGGTAATACTCCGAGTACTCGTACCGACCCTTGGACCTTCCCCTGCTTTTGTCTCTGCCACCGCATAAACCCCTTCCACGGCTCTCTGAAACAAGCGCCTCTGAGTGGGATGTGGATGAAGTGCGAACGTCTCCGCATCTCTTCATTTAGTACTCCGCTCTTGGCAAACTCTAGACTGACCACGCCTTTCGGAGCAGAAGCGATCATAGACACTCGTACGGTCTCCCACGAGTCTGGCAATGTACACAGCAACCAAAGTCCATGAACTTCGTCGTCGAACTTGACTCCCATCGAGGATAGCTGGTCAACCACGCCCTGGAACTCACTCAAGTGATCCGTAATAGACGTCCCATCTTTGTACCGCAGACCCATCATCATCCGGATCAGGAATAATTTATTTACTCCGGTCTTCTTCACATACAAAGATTCCAGCTTATCCCACAGTGTCCTCGCGTGCTTAATACTGGCAACGTGGTTGTACACGTTCTCGTCAACGAACTGTCTGTCTGATGTACCCACACACCTGTATATGCTCGAAATTTTAGTCCTCTTCGGATTTATCACTGGGCCTCTCAGAAGCAAATACCGGCAGATGCAGCTTCTTGACAAATAGCAGATCCTTCATCTTGCTCCTCCAGTAATGATAGTTGGTACCGTTCAGGTTTACCATGCGCACCGGCTTCGCGTCCATCTCTCCTTCCTGGTTTGCGTGTCAACTCCTGACATCCTTCTGAAATTCCAGAATCTGGCTCTGATACCACTTTGTTGGGAACGAAAGTGTGGAAATCCTCTTTGTTATATTAATCAACTAATTTCTATGAAGGCATGGCTTTGAGTGTTTGAAGGTATTTCAAAAATTCAATATTTTCATATGTTTGTTATATGAAATACTATGAATTTTTAGGTAAGAAGCGTTATTGTAGATTTCTTGTTCAAGATAACTTGTTTATGTTGGAGTTTGTATTGAGAAAAAGATCTACTTTTAGAAGTTTTACGAGGTTTTATAGATGATATAAGAATGTACTCTCACATGTAAACATTTAGATAACTATATAAGGTGTGTTTCTCCCGTGTATAATAGGACTAATTGAGAAGCTATGACTTTATCATTTGATTCCTCTCGTAATAGGGACTTCCTTTGTAATTACTATTAATGAAAGACAAGTTATTTATTCTCATCATTTATTTCAAAAAAGCTATATTTTTCCATAATAATTTCTATAATTATTTTTTAACTATTCAGCTTTTTACCTATTGTGTTTATTGATTTTAAGTTGACATATTCTTTCCTATTTAATAGCAGAATATCCTAATTTTTAAGATTAAATCGTACTTTTCTGGAAAAAAGAAGAAGAAGAGAACTTACTATATTTTTTTATGATATAATAGAAAAGTAATTATTCATATTTTTATATTTTTATTTAGATTTTACGTTAAAATGAGGATTGTTTGTTACCTATATTACCCGGACTCTCCACTTTAGGAGAAGTATCCGTGTCCACCGGATAGGACATAGGTATGGATATTGAATCCGTATCCGATCCTCTATAGGGACAATCGGATCCTTCATGGTCCTTTATGGTGATAATCAGAAGATTGGTAGTGGAGTAGATAGTTTATTTTAATATGGTGGATTTGTAGTAAAGTTATGAAACCTTGCAAATTTAAATACATGATGTCTTTTTATGAAACCATGCAAATTTAATTATAAGCTTAAATATATGAAATAATGCAAACTTTATTACAATTGTGTCTTTTTATGAAATCATACAAATTTAATTAGAAAATGTCTTTTTGTGAAATCGTGCAAATTTAATTGCATGTCTTTTATGAAGCCATACAAATTTAATTACATGATTTATTTTTATTAAACCATATTCAAATATATTTATTTTAATAATCATATATCTCCGTACCTGTATCCAAAATTTGGATCCTTTTTAGCCGAGTCCGTGTGTCATTCAATTATGAGTTTAAAGGATCTAACTCTTGGATATGTACTCGTACCCGAGTCTAGGTAGCATAGTTTCTTACTATATGAATTTGTGGAAATTAATTACCTTGAGCCTTTTCATTGGATATGATTTAAATATGGGTAGCTAATGCCTTTGCTAGGGAATACTTACTATTGAGGACCATAGGTAAATGAGAATATGAGATCAATAAATTTCTAAAATGTTCTCATGTTTTACCTTTATGATGAATTAAAAGACAATGGTGATCTCTAGCAATGTGAACATTCACTATGAATCCTAGATTTCTATTCTACACCCAGGGAAAAAAAAGATGAGTTATTTGTATATTACCCCCTCCCCTACATTTTTATTTTAATTAGTGGTACCTCCCCCTTCCTTCATAATTTCTTATTTGTAATTAGTGTTACCCTCCTCCCCCACCCCTTGAGTTTGCATTATGGATTGGGTTGGGGGGGAGGGGGGGAGTAAATTGAGTTTGCATTATGGATGGGGGGAAGGGGTAAATACAAATAACTCAAAAAAGATTACCCCCAATGTCATTAGTTCCTGATGGGCTCCAAGAAAACCATCTTCCCATAAAACAATCTAAGCAATTGAAATATATTATTCACAAAGTTTGTATGAAGTTAAAAAAAAAATTGATAGCGAATATTATTGGTCTTTGATAACACATCATCATCATAGAATTTGATAATAAGAAAAACATCTGTAAATTTTACATTAAGTAGCTAGTTTTATTTTTCTTTTTTAAAGTACTAGTGCAATATATATAGTTACTCTAAAACCAATCTTAATACAAAAGAACAATAGCGAGAAAACTGGTAGCAAAATTCCTAATAGGATTGTGAAGTGTGTGATTTTTGTTTGTTTTGAGAGAAACTATTTTATGAGACGCTTTCAAACATTTTGATTTGTTCTATATTATAGAGATCATGGAACAAGGTTAAGCGATGGATCGAGCCTTCCCTGGAGAGGATAGATTCAACGAACTGCCTGAAGTGTTCATACTACACATTCTCAGCTTACTTCCACAGAAATATGCTGTGAGGACAGGCACATTGTTGACTAAATGGAAGGGCTTATGGAAGAAACGTTTCTCCCACTTGACCAATCTCAACCTCGAGCGAAGATATGAGAGAGAGGAGGATAAGAGTGCAATCGCGAGAGGTATTGAGCAGTACATGTCAAGGCATTGTGACAAGAAGATAGAGACATTCAACCTTTATTTCAAATCTGGGAAGGAGTACGGAGAAATGACAACTAAATGGATAAAGCAAGCGACAACGAATAGAGTCGAGGAGTTGTACCTAGATTTTTCTTAAGGAAATTTGGGGAATAATGCTTCTGTGAGACTAGCACGTAGAGTGAAGAAGTTCGAGCTTAAGGAATATGTGTTCGAATCCAATGACTGGCTAACCATCTTGAGTTTGAGTTACAGCAATCTGCCGAGGAGCTTCAAGTTCAGATACTTTAGTTCCCTCGAAACATTGTATCTACATGGAATCAACCTCAACTACAATATGATCACTAATCTAGTGGCCAACTGCCAGCGGCTCAAAGTGTTAGAGTTGAGGGAGTGCATGCCCATGGAGAGCATAGTGGTCCTGTTGGGAACGAAAGTACGAAAACCGTTCCCCAAACCAGAGAGTACCTGCTAGAGAACCGAGCACTATGCTCTCCATGGGCATGCACTCCCTCAACTTAAACACTTTGAGCCGTTGGCAGTTGGCCACTAGATCTAGTGGCCAACTGCCAGCAGCTCAAAGTGTTAGAGTTGAGGGAGTGCATGCCCATGGAGAGCATAGTGGTCCTGTTGGGAACGAAAGTACGAAAACCGTTCCCCAAACCAGAGAGTACCTGCTAGCCAACTGCCAGCGGCTCAAAGTGTTTAAGTTGAGGGAGTGCATGCCCATGGAGAGCATAGTGGTCCTGTTGGGAACGAAAGTACGAAAACCGTTCCCCAAACCAGAGAGTACCTGCTAGAGAACCGAGCAAAACGCACAAACAAAAAATGTCAAACAAAAATCTCAGACACATAAATTTTTGACGTGGAAAACCCTTGCGAAAAAAACTACGGGACGATCGGAGTCCAATACTGAAAAGCCTCCACTAATAGAATAATAAATACACCGACTCCTTACAAACTTCTCACCTATCCAAATGGATCACCACAACTCTTTTGGAACAGAAAATAGATTATAACTACGAAGAAGAAAGACAACGAGAAATACCCGAAGCTGATCTCCTTCTTCGAAACGGCCTTCAATCCTTCTCTCTTCTCCAATGTTGCAATGACACTCTTGCCTCATTTTCTCTCATTGTTGCTATGTTTTATTTAGAGAGAAATATTTTAGGGCCAGGAGACACCTATATAATATAGCCTCAAACCCACAACTAGCATTCCTATTATAGATAGGAATATCCAATCCAAATCTAAATCCATTGACATATTCCTATTATATGTATGAATATCCAATCCAAATCCATTGAGATATTCCTATTATATTTAGGAATATCCAATCCAAATAAATTGAGGTATTCCTATTATATGTAGAAATACTCAATCCTACTCCGAGATATTTTTCATGTAGGATGGGAACCCCATCCACTCCAACAAATCTTTCCCTTCACAACTAGGTGGAGGGGGTCATCATCCCAACGATCCGCCTGCAGTACTCAAACTTTTCTCTTGGTAGAACATTTGTGAACATATCTGTTCCGTTGTCATCTATATGAACCTTCCCAAGCGCCGCTTTCTTCTTGTCAACCATATCCCGTATCCAATGATACCGGGTATCAATGTGCTTGGACCGACTTTGAAATATCTGGTTCTTCACATGGTAAATAGCACTCTGACTATCGAAAAACAAAGGATATTGCTCCTGCTTTAGCCCAATTTCCTGCAACAGCTTCTTCATCCACAACAACTCCTTATAAGCCTCCGTCGTCGCAATGTATTCTGCATCTATCGTCGACAAGGCAACACACTTCTGTAAACGCGACTGCCACGATACTACTCCACCAGCAAACATCATCACATAGCCCGAAGTCCATCGCCTCGTCTCTACATCTCCAGCCATATCAGCGTCGGTATATCCAACCAGCTTATGCTCGTCACCACCAAATAAAAGTCTCCAATCAGCAGTACCCTAAAGATATCGTAGAATTTACTTGACCCCACTCCAATGTACAATTCTAGGATTGGAAGTGTACCTGCTAACTGTGTCGACTGTGTGAGCAATTTTAGTCTCGTACATACCATAGCATACATAAGACTCCCCACGGCTGAGGCATATGGAACTCGCTCCATATTTTTCTTCTCGTCCTCGGTAGATGGACACTGCTCCTCAGTGAACTTAAAAGTGATCCGCAAGGGGGTTACTCACTTTCTTCGACCCGTCCATCTCGAAACGCTGAAGTACCCCGTGAATGTACTTCTTTTGGGACAAGTGTAGCAGCTTGGACTCTCTCGATTGATCTTCATCCCAAGAATAGTCTTCGCTGCGCCCAAACCCTTCATAGAGAAGACCGTGCCCAGTTGGCGCTTCAATTCTACTATCCTGGTGGCATTCCGACCAACCAACAACATGTCATCAGCATAAAGCAACAAAATGATGAAATCATCCTCGGCGAAGTACCTCACAAAAATACAATGATCCTTCGTCGTCCGTGCATAGCCATGCTCTCCCATAAATGACTCGAACTTCCTGTACCACTGCCTCGTAGCCAGTTTCAGACTATACAAGCTCTTCCTTAACCGACAGACCAAATGTGACTTGCCCTTCTCACAGAATCCCTCTGGCTGCTCCATGTACAACTCCTCCTCAAGATCACCGTGGAGGAATGTCTTCACGTCCATTTGCTCAACCTCCAAGTCGAAACTGGGGTGAGGTACTTTACACAGCAGAAACCCGTATAGACGACTGCTTGACGACTGGCAAAAAAATCTCATCATAATCTACGCCTTTCCGCTGACCGTAGCCTTTAACTACCAGCCTCACTTTGTATCGAGGGAGAGTAGCATTATCTGTCTGCTTCACTCTGAACACCTATCGATTCTTCAAAGCCTTCTTGCCCTTTGGCAACCATACCAGATCATAAGTAGAGTTGGCCTCCAAGGAACTCATCTCCTCCTACATGGCCTCCATCCACTCCTGCCTGTGTTCGTCTTCCATAGCCTCTGCGAAACTTTTGGGTTCTCCCCCGTCAGTCAGTAGCACATACTCACCCGGTGAGTATCTCGTAGATGGTCGATGCTCTCTATCGCTCCTCCTCAGTGGAACCACTGTTGCTGGCTGTATATCTACAGTCTCCTCCCCTCCAGGAACTGCCTCCTTGGCATTTTCATCCTCCTGAGGGTCACCCTGACCACCATCAACTGGTTGATGATCAAGGTTGGGAGCAACTCCATGTACTGGCTTCCCCATAACTGGATCATCTGCGATGTCCTCTGGAAACTGCTCGAAGCGAAATGACTTTAACTCAGGCAATTCCTCAGCCTCAGAAGGCATCTCGGAATCATGAGTGTTGGTCATGGCCTGATCCTTGACGAATACCACGTCCCTGCTTCTGTAGAGCTTTCTTTCCACTGGATCGTAGAGTCTATAGCCAATAAGCTCAAAGGGACCGATATACTCGTCGCTATTGTCCGACGGAACACAAAACAACTTCTTGCTCGTCTCCCTTTCAACAGAGGCCTGAAATTCCTTGAAAGTGGACAACTCCTGATCCTTGGTCTTTAAGGTATACAACCAAACCTTTCTGGAATAGTCATCAATAAATGTAACAAAATAAGAAGGCACCATCAATGGATTTTACCTTCATAGGATCGCAGACATCCGAGTGAATCAACTCGAGCAACGCCTTCCTTGAACTTGGGTGAAATACGTGCGCTGAAGCACCTGAGTCCACCAGCAAAGAGTTGTCATCGTAGGCGAGGTTCATAACTACCTCATCACCTACAATGATCACGTCACCTCCATGTGTCGAGGCCGTCGCTATAGTGTTCTCACTTTGCTTTTCCTTGTCGCCCTTCTTCTCTCTCTTCCAAGCGAAACAGTTTCGCTTGATGTTGCCCTTCTTGCCACAATGATAACACTCCGAGTCCTCATACCGACCCTTGGACCTTCCCCTTTTTTTGTCTCTGCCACCGCCTGGACCCCTGCTTTTACCCCTTCCGCGGCTCTCTGAAACAAGCGTATCTGAGTGGGATGTGGATGAAGTGCCCTGAGATCGTCTCCGCATTTCTTCATTCAGTACCCCTCTCTTGGCAAACTCCAGACTGACTATGCCTTCCGGAGCAGAAGCGATCATAGAGACTAGTACGGTCTCCCACGAGTCTGGCAATTTACACAGCAGCCATAGTCCCTAAACTTCGTCGTCGAACTTGACTCCCATCGAGGATAGCTGATCAACCATGCCCTGGAACTCACTCAAGTGATCCGTAATAGACGTCCCATCTTTGTACCTCAGATCCATCATCATCCGGATCAGGAACAATTTATTTACTCCGGTCTTCTTTGCATACAAAGATTTCAGCTTATCCCACAGTGTCCTCGCGTGCTCAATACTGGCAACGTGGTTGTACACGTTCTCGTCAACGAACTGTCTGATGTACCCACACACCTGTATATGCTCCAAATTCTATCCAATTTGGATTTGTCACTGGGTCTCTCGGAAGCAAATACCGGCAGATGCAGCTTCTTGACAAATAACAGATCCTTCATCTTGCTCCTCCAGTAATGATAGTTGGTACCGTTCAGGTTTATCATGCGCACCGGCTTCGTGTCCATCTCTCCTCCCTGGTTTGCCTGTCAACTCCTGACACCCTTCTAAAATTCCAGAACCTGGCTCTGATACCACTTTGTTGGGAACGAAAATGCGGAAACTGTAACACCCTATTCCGCTCAAGCGGACTGCCGTCTCAAACGACAATCGTGCAGCTGTCCCGACCCGCTTTGCCTCAAAGGAGAAGCAAAGGATATCCAGACTTGTCCCTACAGGAATCCGGCTTAGGCTTTCAGAGGCTCGCTCAGACGTATCGCTCTACCGAGGCGAATCATCGCTAAGGTGGGTGGCTACGGTGAACTTGTTTTTGCTTAGCCAGCACACATAAAATCTGGAATGTACACATAAAATCTGGAATGTTTATGCTAGTCGCTAGGTGAATTACCCCCTGCATGCTAATAAATCCAACGCACCTAGCTAAGGGAATAATCCCAACTCATATTGCTTGCTAGAACATGAAAATGAAATACTGCTTATATTCAGACCCTCGCATGCTAAGTCCCTTAACGGTTTCATCTCTCGGACTACCTTCGGGCCCGAGCAAACGTGCCTGCTTATGTTCCTTAGAAACGCATGCTTGTCTGTTTGAATGTTACCGTGTTTTCATCCAAACCCCGGAAGACTACTACGTAGTCGTTCCGTGCCTGAATGAACCTGCAAGTATCCGGGACCGTTAGGTCACCAAAGGCAATTCCCGAACCAGGGAATTTGCACCCTGACTAAATGAATCACTGAATCACAGCTCATGAGCAAACTACTGAATCAACTGGCCTGGCAAGCACTACTGAATCACTGAATCCTGCCTCAACAAGTTCTGTATATATACTGCATCGAACTCGTTCCATACCGGACTTGTTCAATATATACACATACTGCATCGAACTTGTTCCTGTACCAGACCGAGACCCTGACCTGCATGTCGCGGACAACTCGAAAACGAGGCATAGTTCCACGGGCGGTCACCGGGGCACTGGGACCGTTCCGATCCGGATGGAACTGCACGATAGTCTACTGCATCTGGACAGGATGGTCTGCAACCACCACTGCATCTTTGTTGCTTTCCATCCTTGTTCAAGACTATAACGAACTGCACGATAGTCTACTGCATCTGGACAGGATGGTCTGCAACCACCACTGCATCTTTGTTGCTTCCATCCTTGTTCAAGACTATAACTGGTCCTTTATGGCTTTGCCAGCGACTAACGTTCATATAGATAAGTCATCCTCGCTTAGCGGCTATCCGCGTGCGAGTCATTGCATCGCATCAAGAAAACAACTGAACACCTGAACGATCATGTTAAAACGACCCTCATGTTTGCATGTGCTATGCCTCCTGAATATTATACTTGCCCGTGCTTGAATTAATGATATTTGCCTCAAGGTTTGCCTTGGACAGGGAAGGAGATGGTAAGTTGGTAAGTCTCGCCGTGTTTCCTCTAACATCGCACGGCGCACTGCCCGACACGTTAGGCTATTCAATATTTGCATGAAATTGATCCTAAGGCAAATAGAAAGACAACTTAATAGTTGTGCACGGAACTTATATTACGTGTTTGGATTTGTCGAGCGGGCGAGTAGCTTCCCCACCAGTGCATTCAATGTACTGATAATCCACCAGTTTGTATGCAGGGTGCAGGAGAACTTCGTTCGGTGCGGATGCCTCCAACGTGCGTGCTAAGGCCAGGAGTTCCCTCTGAAGCCTTGCAACGGTACGTCCGGGACTGAAGCACATATACAAGACATAATGTTGGAGCGTCGCCTGACCATCGCCTGTATATTCATTCCACAGTTGTAGCCACTTGGCACGCTTTTACTGTTTCAGAGAGAGAGGCTTGAGCGACTTGTAATCTCGGCTATACGCCGCCTGTAACACAAGTTTATATCAATAAAAGAGATTGCTTTACTTCAACTTGTATTTCTATGCTTCCGCTATATTGTCGACTCAGTGAACCTATTACCGATCGCCTATGCGTTCATGACTCCGCTGCACTCGGACAATCTGTGCGACTCTGTGGCTTAGAACTCTTGCCGCCAGCCAATGAACCATGGCCTTGTACGAGCGTGGCTCACGCTCGTGCGGCATCACGCCCGGATGGGTTAAGCGATCGTTCCGCGGGAGCGCTGGCGAGGGTGATTCCCGCCTAGCGGGAACGGCCGAAATAGCCTGCGGGAGATCGGGGCGTGACAGAAACCGTTTCCCAAACCAGAGAGTACCTGCGAGAGAACCGAGCAAAACGCACAAACAAAAAACGCTAAACACAAATCGTAGACACAGAGATTTTTGACGTGGAAAACCCTTGCGGAAAAAACCACGAGACGATCGGAGTCCAACCCTAAAATGCCTCCACTAATGGAATAAGAAATACACCGACTCCTTACAAACTTCTCAACGATCCAAACGGATCACCACAACTTTTTTGGAACAGAAAATAGATTATAACCACGAAGAAGAAAGACAACGAGAAATATCCGTAACTGATCTCCTTCTTCGAAACGGCCTCCAATCCTTTTTTCTCCTCTCCAATGTTGCAATGGCACTCTTGCCTCATTTTCTCTTCTTGTTGCTATGTTTTTTTTAGAGAGAGATAGAGATTTTAGGGCCAGGAGACACCTATATATAGCCTCAAACCCACAATTAGCATTCCTATTATAGATAGGAATATCCAATCCAAATCTATTATATATAGGAATATTCAATCCAAATCCATTGAGATATTTCTATTATATTTAGGAATATCCAATCTAAATAAATTGAGGTATTCCTATTATATGTAGAAATACTCAATCCTACTCCGAAATATTTTTCACATAGATTGGGAACCCACCCACTCCAACAATGCTTATAATCTGTTGGAACTAGTTTTTGTCTTGGTTCATACTTGAAAACTTTTAGAGCATTTAGAAAGAATATTTTCCTTTTTTTTACTTCTTTTGTTTTCTCTGAGATCCCCAGCTTCTGTAGCAGGAGACACGGAATGGTTTAGAAGAAGGGTGAAGGAGCTCGCATTAACTGAATCATCCCATACAAGATTAACTGTGCATTGCCATGCAACATAATGCCCAATGCGGAATCCCATTTCTATCATATAATTCTATCAGGTGGTATTTTTCATGATTCTTTTATTTGGAAATGGATGGTGCTCGATTTGAGTAAACCAAATTATCAATAATAAAAATGAAAGTAAAATAAAGGAAGAGGCTATATATACAGTATAAGACGTACAATTCTTTACATATTATATTTTGTGAATTGATGCCTCAATAATTATATTAGAATGTTATTTTGTTGGTTGTAGGATCTTGATATTTCTTACCCCCCACCCCCCTCCCCCCCCAAAAAAAAAAAATGATAAACACAGAAGACACACACATACTTGCCTATACCTAAAAAACAACACACTTGAATGAAAGAAGCCCGGTGACAAGGCATTCTTTCTTCGCCAACTCGTCAACTCAAAGTATACATAGAAGACACGTACATACTTAGATTGCCCATACCCAAAACAAAACAAAATGATAAACGCATAGAAGACACGTACATTCTTTCTTGATATTCTTAACGCCCAAAACAAAATGATAAACACACAGAAGACACGTACATACTTAGATCGCCTATACCTAACAAACAACACATATGAACAGAAGAAGTCTGGTAACAAGGCATTCTTTCTTCGCCAACTCGAAGTATACAGAGGGCACCCCGGTGGTGCAACATCTGGACGAGGTTCATGGGATCACTAATCAACTGTCGGTGATGAAGATGATTGATGACGAGCTTCATGTCCTATTGCTCTTGAGTTAGTTTTTTGCTAGAAAGGTTGAGACACTGGTGATATCGGTAACTCTGCTCCACAGAGAGTTGTCACTATGAGAATTGTCAAAAGCAACCTATTGAACAAGGAGACTCGACTACAAGAAGCTCAACGATGAGAAGACTACAAAAAGCTCAATGATGAGAAGACCAAAGACAAAATGGGTATTACAAACTAGACTATAAGAAGCTCAACGATGAGAAGACCAAAGGCAAGATGGACGACTGGAAGGATCTCTCAGGTACAGAAGATTTTATCATAGCGGAAGCCGAAACGGTGGATTCTTATAGCATGTGTCATACCTATGTTGGACACGTGTCTTACCATGCCACTCTATGGAGGGAGGTTTTACCACGTACCGGGGTAACATATTCGGAAGAGTAAAGATGGACGATAAGGGAAGAACGACGTTTGTGGTCTTTTGGGATGTGCGATTGGAGACGAAACTTGGAAAGAAACTTGTCCTCTTGGGGGTTCAACATGTACCGTTTGGGTGGTGTTAGTTAGGAGGTTGAACAATGATAGTTGTCGTAGTATGTTCAGATACAAGGACTAGATGCTTATGTAGGGTTCTTGGTTACTGTCTCGATGTGGTCTGTGCTGCGAGATGTATATGCTTAAGCCGCTGATGTATAGGGGTGAGTCGTAGGTGTAGATTCTTAAAAATGACAGTCTCAAAGTAGTGAAATAATACAAACTAAACTACCCACCGCGTGAAGTAGATCCACACCAATATCCTACCAACTGACTGAACACAGTACTACACATGTGCAGTCCTTACCTCTACATATCTTAGCTGACGGACACACTCCCAGCATTGACACACAACCCCCAAGACATTATATATAAATACCCAACACTACATCATCACTATATATATATACACGCATACACCACGTACCTATATATCTATTTGCACTAGTGTCAATTAGTCAAACACCTAGAGTGTATAGTTGAAAAACCAATGATATGTGTCCAAAAGAAGAGCCAAAATTCAAGTTATTCTACAATTAGCATTTATACATATCAAATACATCATAACACAACTAAAGTAACTTGCTACAATAAAAATTGAAGAGTAATTGCACAAAACCACACAAAATGAGTCATATATCATACCGTATCGTGATACGGCCTACTTGTGTCCAATTGTTGACACGTAGCTAGTCCCTCAACCTCGATCTAAGTCCAATTAGACTAAATTGGTCTCATGACACTCACTTGATGTGTCAATCTCGTAATTCCCCCAAATTGTACACAAAAACGTAGGAAGAAGTGTCAATACACACCAATAGAGCCTATATCTTCATCCTATAGGATGAAGTGAATTGGAGATTTTCTAAACTGGGGATCTAAATGAAATATAAAAAGGGGGAGGAGAGAGAATCTTCCCTCTCTATAAGGGCCGGCCCCTTGCTTGGCTTCCAAGAAAGGGTGCAAAGTCTATTTTACCCCTATGGGCATGTCTTGATGAAATATAATTAAGGAAGAACCTTCTACTCCTATTGATTGGTTAATTAAAACACTAACTAATTCAAAAATGTGACTAATTATTGGGCCCAAATAGTTCTAACTTAAATGTTGGTCAATGGCTCATGACAAGTCTAGTTAGGTTCACTAACACAAGTCCAATAATCTACTAGCAATAATTAAATAATACAATAATTGAATATATATAACATGCACATTAATTAAAATTATGAAATGATCAAAATACCCCTAGTCTGAAAATGTGGTAGTGACAAGTCTACCCTCAGAAAAATTTTGTCCTCGAAATTTAAGGAAGGAACTAATACTACAACAAGCAATCTTAACAAGCAAGGAAGAATTATACCTCACGGCTTAAACAGATAAGGGTACCGCTCGCGCATCTCTGATTTCCTCTCCCAGGTAGACTCTTCTGGAGAGTGATGCCTCTACGCGACGCGTGCCAAGGGAATCGTCTGGTTCCGCAACACCTTCTCCCTGCGATCCAGAATCTCCAACGGCTGCTTTGGATAATTGAGAGTCGGACCCACCTCGATCTCCAAGTGGTTCAATACATGGCTAGGATCTGTCACATATCGTCTCAGCTGCGACACGTGGAACACGTTGTGTACTCTTTCTAGTGCAGATGGCAAGTCTAGTCTGTAGGCCATTGTACCGACCCTCTCAAGAACACCGAAGGGTCCGATGTACCGTAGACTAAGCTTTCCACCTCTACTAAAGCGAATCGTGCCCCGTGTTGGAGAAATTCTCAAGAACACCAGATCGTCAACCTAGAACAAAACACAAGCTTAGCACTCTAACTAAAACAAAGCAATCACAAGCAATGCAAACAAAACCTATACCTCAAACTCCAAGGGAGTCTGAATGGTCCTCTCTGACTGCCCATCCGTCTGGGGGTGATATGTAGTACTAAACTTGAGCTGGATGCCCAAGTTCGCCTGCAAACTCCTCCAAAAATAAGAAGTGAAACGACTATCCCGATCCGAGACTATGCTGACGGGAACCCCATGTATCTTGATAATCTGCCTCACATACATCTCTGCCACCTTCTCCATAGACAAACCCATCTTGAAAGGCAAAAAGTGGGCTGACTTTATCAACCTGTCAACGATGACCCAAATTGCGTCTTTTTCTCCTGGAGAACGCGGAACCCCTCATACAAAATCCATGGTCACATGTTCCCACTTCCACTCTGGAATGGGTAAAGGCTGAAGCAAACCACCTGGCCTCTATTTGCCTTTACCTGCTAGCATGCCAGACATCTGGATATGAAGCGCGCTACCTCCCGCTTCATACCATACCACCAAACAAGCTCTCTCATGTCTCTATACATCTTGTTGGCACCTGGATGCATAGAGTACTGAAATCGATGCGCCTCTTGAAGAATCTCCTCGCGCAATGCTCCACTCGGCACAAAATATATAATATACCTGTCATGGCATCTCTACTCCAAATAGAGGAATAATATGATAGTATGATAAGGTAAACCATACTCAATCACAATATAAAAACTAGAGGAAGGTATGGCACGATATAGAATAAAAGAAATGGAAGTCACAAGTCACAAATACAACTCATCTCCAAGTCCAATATACTAGCACAATAAACTCCAATATAATACATGCCAAAAATGAACTGATAAATGTCTAATACAATAGTCTAACTAGCTGCAACTAGTTGATCATCTCCAGGTATCGGTTCCTCCTGAGCCACTGTCTCCAACTCTACACCAACTACGTCCTGAGGTCCATAGTGTGTAGGATACCAGTCGTCTAAATTATCTGAAAAATATATCCAATCAGGATGGAGCGAAGCACACCTCTAACAACAGTTCCAATAAATGATAAAGACTATATAACAGTAAATAGAGAGAAATACTACATAAATAGAGCAAAGGCAAGAAATATTCAAGATATGATATGCTAGAAATAAATACTAAAGTAAAGAGCATCATATACCAAAGTCGAGAAATATAACTTGCTAAGTGAGTGAGTACTAGTTTCAACATATGATCGGCTTTGGGAACTTGATACAAGAATTATGGCTTGGTTATGATTAACACTATTCAAGAACTATACATGATACAAGGAGGGTATGATCACATATCTACACTAACACCTTCCGTCCCCGACGGGTATAGTGGATCTAACACTCCCCGTCCCCGACTGGTATAGTGGATCTTACCATGGCACGCTACGACACGGGATTCTTCGAGAAAGTAGCTAGTCTCCTCGAGAATCAGTGTCTATACAAGTACAAGAAGAACAAAGCTTGTACAAGATACGCCAAGATATACAAGGAATAACATCTCATGACGGGATCCGAAAATACCAATCCGTATAACCAACGTGTCAAGAAATCAATGATATCTACACTAAATACAAGAAACATAGAAGATATCATAAATAGAAACTATCAGAGAATGTACTCGCCTCTGGTCCTGAGCAATGATATAACTCGGTGCTCAAGCTGGTATCACACAATCCTATATAGAAAATATTATGTCACTGGATGTAATGAATGATAATGAGTTATAAATGCACTAAATATGATGTTTTAGGCCGTTTCTAGGTTACTCTAGCTAAACTAGGCCAAACTAGGTCCACACCAAGTTAATTGGTCTCTAGTGGCTATTAACTTGCAAAAACTAGTTAGCTATAATATCTGTTAGCTACTCATTAATACATATATAATCTATATACTAACTTATCATATATTTTCTAAGTAATAAATGACTACAGATATCTTAACTGATATCTCCATAACTCTGATACTAACTTAGTACAGTCATTATATATATATATATTAACTTGATATTTATATTTACTAACTTCTAACTGAGAACTGAACCTTAACTAACAGATAGTAACATGTAACTAATACCAACATAACTTAACAGCATATCTGATGCTAACATATATGTCTATATATATATATACACTACTAGTAACATACTAACTAAGCTAATTGATCCCATATTCACATATACCTACTGACATTAACTCATATCCTATACTAATACATAAAACTGATATCTAACTAACTAACCTCCATACTAACTATGCATCTGATTGATACAACTTAACTATAATACTTAATGATAACTGATACCAACATAACTAACTAGTACACTTCACTAAGTGACACATAATATATGCACTAACACTTATACTATGAGTCCAAACCCCACTAATCCCTCACTTGCAGGCTATACCCCAACTCCCTAAACTAGGTATCAATGTTAACTCTTATCTAAAAGATACTTACTTTCCCCCTTTAACTGACTGATACCACATTAGTCAATGACTGATATCTATAGCTAATCACAAAGACACTTGCATCCCTCAATTGATACTCTCAGTATCAATCTCTTGCTTGATCACCATGCCTTCCACACCTTGCTTAACTGTGATACCAGTGTATGCTACTCCACAGAAACCTTAGTCAATTTCTTGTCACGCCCCGATCTCCCGCAGGCAAATCGGCCGTTCCCGCTAGGCGGGAATCACCCTCGCCAGCGCTCCCGCGGAACGATCGCTTAACCCATCCGGACGTGATGCCGCACGAGCGTGATCCACGCCCGTGCAAGGCCATGGTTCATTGGCTGGCGACAAGAGTTCTAAGCCACAGAGTCGCACAGATTGTCCGAGTGCAGCGGAGTTATGAACGCATAGGCGATCGGTAACAGGTTCACTGAGTCGACAAATATAGCGGAAGCATTGAAACACAAGTTGAAGTAAAGCAAGCTCTTTTATTGATATGAACAAGTGTTACAGGCGGCGTATAGCCGAGATTACAAGTCGCTCAAGCCTCTCTCTGAAATAGTAAAAGCGTGCCAAGTGGCTACAACTGTGGAATGAATGTACAGGCGATGGTCAGGCGACGCTCCAACATTATGTCTTGTATACGTGCTTCAGTCCCGGACGCACCGTTGCAGGGTTCAGAGGGAACTCCTGGCCTTAGCACGCACGAAGGAGGCGTCCGCACCGAACGAGGTTCTCCCGCACCCTGCATACAAACTGGTGGATTATCAGTACATTGAATGCACTGGTGGGGAAGCTACTCGCCCGCTCGACAAATCCAAACACGTAATACAGGTTCCGTGCACAACTATTAAGTTATCTTTCTAGTTGCCTTAGGATCAGTTTTATGCAGATTTGAATAGCCTAACGTGTCGGACAGTGCGCCGTGCAACATAAGAGGAAACTCGGCGAGACTTACCAACTTACCATCTCCTTCCCTGTCCAAGGCAAACATTGAGGCAACATTAGTAATACGAGCAGAGGCATGTATAAACATTCAGGAGGCAAAGCATATGCAAACACGAGGGTCGTTTTAACATGATCGTTCAGGTGTTCAGTTGTTCATTATGCATTGCAGTAACTCGCACGCGGATAACCGCTAAGCGATGATGACTTATCTATATGAACATGAGTCGCTGGCATAGCCATAAAGGACACTAGTCTTAAACGAGAATAGTTTGCAACTAAAGTACAGTGGGTGCTGCAAGCCATCTCGTTTAGTACAGTAGACTATACAGTAAGTTCAGCCATGGAGCGGATGGTATGCAGCGAAAGAACGGTGGGCGCTGCACACTATCTCGTCCAGTACAGTTGGCTGAAACAGTGGAGTTCCATCCGGATCGGAGCGGCCCTAGTGCCCCGGAGACCGTCCGTGGAACTATGCCTCGTTTCCGAGTTGTCCGCGACATGCAGGTCAGGGACTTTTCCAATTTCACGTGATACTCGAGTACTGTAGAACAGGAGTATAGTGGTACAGTAGAACAGTAGAACAGTAGTACAGTAGTGCACGATTACAGGAGATGCTTGAATCATGATTCTGTACAGTGATCAACTTGTCTTAATGCATTCCCCTGGTTCGGGGATGTCTTGGGTGACCTAACGGTCCCGGATACTTGCAGGAACATTCAGGCACGGAACGACTACGTAGTAGTCTTCCGGGGTTTGGATGAAAACACGATAATATTCAAGTAGACAAGCATGCGTTTCTAAGGAACATAAGCAGGCACGTTGCTCGATCCCGAAGGTAAGCCGAGAGATGAAACCGTTAAGGGACTTAGCATGCGAGGGTCTGTATATAAGCAGTATTTCATTTCCATGTTCTAGCAAGCAATACAAGTTGGGATTATTCCCTTAGCTAGGTACGTTGGATTTATTAGCATGCAAGGGGTTATCACCTAGCGACTAGCATGAATATTCCAGATTTTATGTGTGCTGGCTAAGCAAAGACAAGTTCACCGTAGCCACCCACCTTAGCGATGATTCGCCTCGGTAGAGCGATACGTCTGAACGAGCCTCTGAAAGCCGAAGTTGATTTCCTGTAGGGACAAGTCTGGATATCCTTTGCTTCTTGATCGAGGCAAGGCGGGTCGGGACAGTTGCACTATTGCCGTTTGAGACGACAGTCTGCTTGAGCGGAACGGGGTGTTACATTTCTCACCTCCAATCCACTGATACTAGAGATCAGTTCCCCATGGTATCCCTCACATGTTGTTGCCAACCACTGTTAACTCGACCCCTTATATTGTTTACCCCCATCTTAACCAAAGACTGATGTTAAGCATCACCTGCTCACATGTCCCACACCACAACAGCTTATAGCTACTGCTACTGCTACTGAAGGTGGCAGCTGCTAATGCTCCTCTGCCAAAACCCGACACCCTTGCGCGATGATTCGCCTCGGTAGAGCGATACGTCTGAACGAGCCTCTGAAAGCCGAAGTTGATTTCCTGTAGGGACAAGTCTGGATATCCTTTGCTTCTTGATCGAGGCAAGGCGGGTCGGGACAGTTGCACTATTGCCGTTTGAGACGACAGTCTGCTTGAGCGGAACGGGGTGTTACATTTCTCACCTCCAATCCACTGATACTAGAGATCAGTTCCCCATGGTATCCCTCACATGTTGTTGCCAACCACTGTTAACTCGACCCCTTATATTGTTTACCCCCATCTTAACCAAAGACTGATGTTAAGCATCACCTGCTCACATGTCCCACACCACAACAGCTTATAGCTGCTGCTACTGCTACTGCTACTGAAGGTGGCAGCTGCTAATGCTCCTCTGCCAAAACCCGACACCCTTGCACACACTGCTGCAGACCTCTAACTCTCCAAATGTGTGCCACAACCAACTAATACTCATGCACAGACACTATACTAAGTTGTTGTACAGCCACATATACTTGTGTGTGTGCACACACAAGTATCTGATCTACACCAATATCCTACCAACTGACTGAACACAGTACTGCACATGTGCAGTCCCCACCTCTACATATTTTAGCTGACACACACTCCCAGCATTGACACACAACCCCCAAGACACTATATATAAATTCCCAACACCATATCATCACTATATATAATCTATGTGCACTAGTGTCAATTAGTCAAACACCTATAGTGTATAGTTGAAAAACCAATGATACGTGTCCAAAAGAAGAGCCAAAACCCAAGTTCTTCCACAATTAGCATTTATACATATCAAATACATCATAACACAACTAAAGTAACTTGTTACAATGAGAATTGAAGAGTAATTGCACAAAACCACACAAAATGAGCTATATATCACACCGTATCGTGATACGGCCTACTCGTGTCCAATTGTGGACACGTAGCTAGACGCTCAACCCCGATCTAAGTCCAATTAGACTAAATTGGTCTCATGACACTCACTTGATGTGTAAATCTCGTAATTTCCCCAAATTGTACACAAAAACCTAGGTAGAAGTGTCAATACACACACCAATAAAGCCTAGATCTTCATCCTATAGGTATTCCTATGCCACGAGAGGGTTCATAATGATCCAATGCATGATTTAGAACCTAAACCGAAGGAGAATTCAGATCTATACCTATTGGAAGATAGATTCCCAATGAATTTCTCAATTGGACACGATCCGGACACGATCTCCTTGCCAATGCCTCATTCTCCAAGTGTTCCTTGCAATCCATGCTATAATGCTCCTTAATTGGTTTTAATGGAAGGGAAATGAGGTGAATTGGAGTTAATTTTGTGGAGGGATGAAGTGAATTGGAGATTTTCTAAATTGGGGATCTAAATAAAATAAAAAGAGGGGGGAGAGAATATCCCCTCTCTATAGGGGCCGGCCCCTTGCTTGGCCTCCAAACAAGGGTGCAAAGTCTATTTTACCCCTATGAGATTGTTCTGATGAAATATAATTAAGGAGGAAGCTTCTACTCCTAATGATTGGTTAATTAAAACACTAACTAATTCAAAAGGGTGACTAATTATTGGGTCCAAATAGATCTAACTTAAATGTTGGTTCATGGTTCATGACAAGTCTAGTTAGGTCCACTAACACAAGTCCAATAACTAATATAGCCTAGTAGCAATAATTAAATAATATAATAATTAAATATATATAACATGCACATTAATTAAAATTTATGAAATGACTAAATACCCCTAGTCTGGAAATGTGGTAGTGAGACATCGGGTAGAATAATAGCGAGAGTCTGACTCTTCTCCTATATATAATGTATTCTCTCATTATCAATGAATCATCCTATTATTCTATTCCACATGGTATCAAAGACAAAATCCTAGCCATTGTTCACCCCTCTCTCTGTCTACTCAAAACCCTAAGCCTAGCCGCTATTCCTCCACCCCTTTAAATGTGGATAGTTAATGCCTTTGCTATGGAATACTTACTATTGAGGGCCATTGGTAAAATGAGAATATGCGATCAGTAAATTTCTAAAATGTTCTCATGTTTTACCAATATGATGAAACTCTAGCAATGGAGACATTCACTATGTGAAAGTAATCCTATATTTTTATTCTACATCCAAGGAAAAAAAGATTACCACCAATGTCATTAGTTCCTGATGGGCTCCAAGAAAACCATCATCCCACAAAACAATCTAAGCAATTGAAATATAATAAAAACTTGGTTTAATATTTGGCTCAATTTTATTGATGGGTGGGACTACATATATATAGGAGAGACTAACCCCTCTCTCTACTATTCTACTAGATGTGGGACTAAACATCCACTAATACTATTGAGGGCCATTGGTAAATGAGAATATGCGATGAGTAAATTTCTAAAATGTTCTCATGTTTTACCATTATGATGAATTGAAAGACAATGGTGATCTCTAGCAATTGAGACATTCACTATGTGCAAGTAATCCTAGATTTCTATTCTACATCCAGGGAAAAAAGATTACCACCAATGTTATTAGTTTCTGATGGGCTCCAAGAAAACTATCTTCCCACAAAATAATCTAAGCAATTGAAATATAATAGTTGGCTTAATTTTATTGATGGGTAGGGCTACATATATATAGGAGAGGCCCCTCTCTTTACTATTCTACTAGATGTGGGACTAAACATCCACTAATACTCTCAACACTCCCCCTCAAAATGGGCGATAGATATCAATTATCCCCATCTTGTCATATAGTTTAGAAAGATTCGATGAATTAAGGCCCTTAGTCAGACAATCCTCAACTTGTTCTTCTGAGCAAACATGATCGAGCTTTAATACGCCTTTTTCTAGCTTCTCTTTGATAAAGAACCGATCGATCTCGATGTACTTAGTTCTGTCATGCTGGAATGGATTGTTAGCTATACTTATTGCAGCTTGACTGTCACTCAGAAGACGCAACGGTGTTCCCTGGTCCAGCTTCAACTCCGTCAGCAGTGCTTTTACCCACAACAACTCTGACACTTTCATAGCCATAGCTCTATACTCTGCTTCAGCAGTCGATCGTGCTACCACAGACTGTTTCTTGCTTCTCCATGAGATTAGGTTACCCCCCACAAAGACACAGTACCCTAAGGTAGACCTTCTGTCGTCCATGTAGCTTGCCCAATCTGCATCGCAGTACCCCTCAATACCCAGGTGTCCATTTTTCTTGAACCATAGCCCTCTTCCAGGAGTCCCCTTCAGATATCTCAAGATACGAAAAACTGCATCCATATGACCCTTCCTTGGATCATGCATGTAGCGACTCACTACACTTACAACAAATGAGATATCAGGACGAGTGTGGCCTAGATAAATCAATCTGCCTAGAAGTCTCTGATATCTCTCACGATCAACAGGCTCTCCTGTCTCTGCACCCAACTTATCTTTCTGATCAATTGGAGTAACTGCCGATCGACATCCCAGCATACCAGTCTCTGTGAGCAGGTCTAGTACATATTTACTCTGAGAGAGGACGATCCCATCTCTTCTTCGAGCCACCTCGATTCCCGAGAAAATATCTCATCATTCCCAAGTCCTTCATTTCAAACTCCTTGCACGTTTTGACTTCAGCTGGGTGATCTCCTCCTCATTATCACTTGTGATCACTATATCATCCACATACACTGCAAGTATGGTTATGTGGCCTCTTGCATGCTGAAAGAAAATCATGTGATATGCATTGGTCTGGCGGTACTCCATGCCTGTGACAGCCTTCCTGAATCTGTTAAACTAGGCTCGAGGAGATTGCTTGAGCCCATACAATGATTTCTTTAGCTTGCACACCTTTTTCATCGATTGCTTCGTACAAAACCCCGGGGGGTCTCCATGTATACTTCCTCTTGTAGGTCCCCATGAAGAAAAGCATTCTTCACATCCAATTAATACAACTGTTACCCATGGTTTGCTGCAAGGGAGGCCAGGGTTCTCACAGTGTTCATCTTTTTCACTGGAGCAAATGTCTCATCATAGTCGATGCCATAGGATTGAGTGAATCCCTTTGCAACCAACCTTGTCTTGTACCGCTCCACCTTTCCTTCTGGCGTCTCCTTTACTGTGAAGACCCATTTGCATCCAACTATTCTCTTTTCTTTAGGCAACGGAACAAGCTCCTATATCCCATTTCTTTCGAGTGTCCCAAGTTCCTCCAACATTGCAGCTCTCCACCTTGGATCTTCCTTCGCTTTCTGCCAATATTTAGGGAAAGAGGTGGTGTCTAACGATGCAATAAATGCTCGATAGGTAGGGGATATATTAGAGTAGGATAAGAAATTTGCAATATCATATTCATAACCATAACGATTAGGGACTTTTTCCACATTACAGTGAGAACTCTTTAAGGGAATATGAGGAAATGGTGAAGAGATCATACCATCTGAATCAGAGGGATCCGCGCAATAGGCACAGTAATAGGCATAATAGTGGACTACTGCTTTCTCCTTCTGTAGACTTGGAGCTCTGTAGATTGTTCTGTAGTATGTCCCCCCTGCATTGGATCATCACTTTCTTCCTCCTGATTATGTGCATCCTCATCACTTTCCTCACTCTCGCTATCTCCCCCTTGTTCCCTTGGACCAACTTCCATCATTGGACATGGAATAGACCCGACAATCACGCTTGGGCCCATCTCCCCCTCACTCCTAACACCTCCTGTGTTAGGTGTGTCACCAAATGCGGAGCCTTTACCTAAACCATTGTGGTAGGATGATTCCATCTCTCTGAATGTAACGTCCATGCTTACAAAGAGCCTTCGTTCCACCTGACTCTAATAAGAGTATCCCTTCTGAGTCCCTGAGTAGCCAACAAAGATGCACTTCACTGTCTGAGGGTTCAACTTTTCCACTGCAGGTCTGTTATCTTTTACAAAACATACACATCCAAATACCTTTGGGAGAACAACGTACTTATTATCTCCTGTAAGTATCTCAAACAGTGTCTTCCATCCTAACACCTGAGAGGGTATCATGTTGATGAGATATGCAGCCGTCAACACGGCATGCCCTCCCAAGTGTTTAGAAATATTCATGGCAAACATTATTGACGGTGCTACTTCCAACAAGTGCGTATTCTTCCGCTCTACCACGTCATTCTTTGCTGGTGTATAGGCACACGAAGTCTGATGTTGTATCACATGTGCTAATAAGTACTCTTCAATAGCCTTATTGGTGTATTCTGTCTCATTGTCAGATCTCAAAATCTTCACTAGCACTGTACTGTGTTGTAACCCTGCGATAAAAATCTTGAAAATATGCAAAGACATCACTCTTACTCTTCATTAGGTAGACCCAGGTGACACGAGTGTAGCAGTCAATAAATGTGACAAACAATTTAAAATCATTAACTCCAGTCGTAGGACAAGGTCCCCACACATCAGAGTGTATTATATCAAAAGCAGCTAAACTTCTATTTTCATAACTCACATAAGTGCTTCTGGTATGTTTTCCAAGCTCACAAGTATCACAAACCAACTTTTGTTTATTAGCCTTTTGATACATAGATGGATACATCCGACTCAGTAGACTGAATAAAGAGTGCCCCATGCGCTGATGTAGAAGTAATAATTCTGCTTCCACTGTTCTTCGCGGCTCCTTCGGTTCTGCTTCTTCCACTGGTGACGCTAGTGCTGCGTCTAGCCCCTTATACCAAGTGCCAGTCCCCAACCGTCTTCCCGATCCCTTCTCCTGAAAAATCATCTTAGGAATGTCAAAGGAAACAACACAATAAAGTTAAAGAACAATGACACTAATGGACAATAGATTAACGGAAAAAGATGGAGCATGTAAGAGATCAGTCAGGGTTATGGAAGTGGTGCATTCAAATGTTCCTTTACCCATAAGAGGTCTAGTCGTACCATCAACAGTCTGAATGCTTTCAGGCGTCGTCAGGTAAGTGTAATCTTGGAACTCATCATTGGCACCCGTGACATGGCGGAATGTCCCAGAGTCAATTATCCAACCTGGTCTGTGGATAGATGCCAGGGTATGAGCAGGTATACCTGTGCTTGTTTGGGTGATGTTAACCCCGGAGGTGGTTGGAGTTGATGCCCCAGAGATGTTGGCTCGACTGTCGCTGGTTCCAAGCTTCATGCTTCTACATATCTCTAGCATTTTCCTGACTCTCACTTACCTCTTTTGCCAGGTTTGCCTTGTGTCCTCCGGAATGATTACTTCTGCCACCAGGATAGCCTTTTTTGTCACCCCTATGCCCTCCACGGCTGCGTCCGCGTTGTCCAAATGTCACCAGCCCCCTCCATTGCTTCCACGTTGTCTGATACTTGGTCGGTCAATGAGGCTGTCAACCAACCAGCAACAATATTATTGACGATCTCCCACACAACAAATTCCTGTAAGGAGTGATCTTTAAGTGCCTTGGTTTGACCATTCACATAGTCCACCAAGCCTCTTGCCTTCAGAGTCCGCATCGCCTGACGCGACCACTTCAAGTAGTTGGATGTACCCTCCAACTTTATCTCCAGTTTCTTCAACTTTCCTATTTTATATGGTGAAGGATCCACATCTGCGTGTGCACCACGGGAGCTAGTCTCGGTCAGCCTCTTGGAGAAGAGATCGTCCATGAAAACCTTCATCTCTTGGGCGGCCGTCAGTTTGCCGTAGATCGTCTCCATCGTCCTCTTCTTGTCATCTTCCATCAGCAAGATCAGCAAGACGGAATGAAGAAGTTCGAGCTTAAGGAATATGTGTTTGAATCGAATGACTGGCTGACCATCTTGAGTTTGAGTTACTGCAATCTTCCGAGGAGCTTCAAGTTCAGATATTTTAGTTCCCTCGAAACATTGTATCTTCATGGAACCAACCTCAACAACAAAATGTTCACTAATCTAGTGGCCAACTGCCAGCGGCTCAAAGTGCTAGAGTTGAGAGAGTGCATGCCCATGGACAACATCGTGGTCCAGCCTAGACATCTTTTCCTCCAGAGTCTGACCATCGCAAACTGCCATCATGTTGAAAAGGTTGATATTGCTGCTCCATCACTTCATTCTTTCCATTTCTTGGGGATGGTTCCGAAACATACATTCATGTCGAGGACACATCTACCTTGAGGAGCGTCGTAATGATATCTACAAAATATATGTACTTCTGCGTCCCCTTCCGTCCATCGTATATTTTCATGATGCTTAACAGTGTACGGGTACTGACAATCTGCAGTTCAAGCATTGTGGTATATACATGACTAATTTAGCCTGATATTTCATATACATTAGTAAAAATTCTTTTGCTAATTCTTCTGTAGAATGAGAATGATAGATTAAATCATTAAGAATAGAGGGAAGTACATTATATAGGAGAGGCTAACTCCTTTCCCTATTAATCTACCCGATGTGGGACTAAACTTAACTTAATACATAACTCAACACCCTCCCTCAAGTTGGAGCATAGATGTCAATCATGTCCAGCTTGTTACAGAGAAATTGAACCCGGGGATCTAGAAGAGACTTTATAAATATATCAGCTATCTGATCGCCGGTCCTCACATGGTGAAACTTTATCATCCCTTTCTGATACTCATCACGGACAAAGTGAATATCGATTCCAATGTGCTTCGTGCTTTCATGAAATATATGATTAGTAGCAATATGAATAGCAGACTGGTTATCACACCACATATCTGCTGCTTTATATCCTGCTTCTTCTTCCAGTTTCTGTAGAAGATGCTGCAGATATAGCACCTCTGCTGTGCCATGAGCAATTGTCCGATATTCTGATTCCGAGCTTGATCGTGCGATCACACTCTGCTTCTTGCTCTTCTATGATACCAAGTTCCCGCCAATGAAGACTGAGTAGCCAGATGTATATCGTCTATCCGAAAGACTGGCACCTCAGTCAGCATCAGTAAATCACTCAACATAAGTATGTCCCTTATTCTCTATTCGAATCATTTTTTTCAGATTCTGAACTAGATAGCGCAGAATTATTAGAATTGCCTCCTAATGTGGAATTCGTGGTGAAGACATGAATCTACTTGTAACACTGACGACAAATGAAATGTCTGGACGAGTCATAACGGCCAAGTAGTTGAGTTTTCCAACTACTCGATAATATTGATCTGGATTGGTCATCAGTGTCCCCTCGTTGGGAAGTAAGATTATCCCTGGGTCCATGAGCAAGGTTGCTCCCTTAGCTTGCATAATTCCTGCATCATTTATGATGTCTAGCACATTTCCTCTGAGACATTACAATGCCCCGCTTATCCCGTGTAACTTCTACGCCCAAAAAATAGCTCAACAATTCCAAATATTTGGTTTAAAATTATTCTCCTAAAAACTTTTTTAGTTTTGCACTTGACTGTCGTTTCCTGTGATCACAATATCGTTCACATAGACACCAAGTAGCATCCTCCCAGCTAATGTCTGATGGTAAAATACTGAATGATCCTTCTTTAATTGGCACATACCAAACTGAGTAACCACATTTGTGAAACGACCAAACCATGCACGAGTGGATTGTTTGAGACCATAAAGGACCTTCCGCAGATGACACACTTTACCCTCCCTTGCAACAAACCCGGGAGGTTGTACCACATATACTTCTTCGTCAAGATCTCCAAGAAGAAAAGACATTCTTAATATCCAGCTGTAGCAACAGCCAGTCATAGCGAACTGTTAAGGCCAAGAGGACGCACACAGAGGTCATTCGAGCAACTGGAAAGAATATCTCAAAATAATCCTTACCATAGGTCTGAGAATAACCTTTTGCCACCAGACGAGCCTTCAGGGGATCAAGAGTGCCATCCGATTTTATCTTAATATTGAACACCCATTTGCAACATACTGCCTTCTTACCATTCCTCTGCAGAATTGGGAATATGAACTCCTTCAATAGTAGCCACCAATGATTGTGTGTGGCTCGCAAGCCCTTTATAATTGTGAACGTTCAATGGATGATCATGACATGTACAACGAGGTCGAGCTGGCGGATCAGACGAAAGCAAATCAGTGGAGCTAGAGGAGGATGAAGGCACTGTTGCCACGGGCACTATCGGCGAAAGTCGTTCCGGCGATGCTGGTACCAACGGAGCCGGTGTGTGCGGACCATCGGACCGAAAGACTGGCTCGGTAGGGGAGGGCACCCTTACGGAGGGCTGTTGTGTTTGAACAGGAAACAACAAGAAATCTTCTAGGTAAACTTGCGGAGCCGAATCAGTGGTTTGTAGAAGTGGAGGAAACTCAGTTTCAACAAAGGTAATATCCCGAGAGAAAAAATATCGCTTCAAGACTGAAAAAAATACCGATACCCTTTCTGATCCTTAGGATACCCAAAAAAAATACATTGGATAGTCTTTGGATCTAGTTTAGAAAAAGAAGGTCGGGTATCCCTAACATAACACAAGCAACCAAATATTCGGAGAGGTAGAGAAAATGGCTCTCGGTTGGGATATAACCGAGAGAAGGGAGTATCGTCATTGAGAACAGACGACAACATGCGATTAATTAGATAGCAAGTCGTAAGAACGACATTCGACCAGAATCTTTTTGGAGTATGTGCTTGGAACATAAGAACACGCGTTGTTTCTAATAGATGACGATTCTTGCGTTCAGCCACACCATTCTGTTGTGGTGTGTAAGGATATAAAGTTTGGTGGATGATGCCATTACGAGACAGATATGGAACAAACTCACGGGACATATACTCACGACCATTGTCACTCCAAACGCTTTTAATCGGAACACCAAATTGTGTTTTGATTTTCGTATAAAAATTGCACCAAATGTTAAATAATTCGGAGCAATTTTCATGAGATAAACAAAAGTAACACGTGAGTAGTCATCAACAAAGGTAACAAAGTACTTGAATCCCATCACAGATTCAACTGAACAAGATTCCCATATATCGGAATGCACCAACTCGAAAGGAATGGAAGCAACTTTATTTTGACTGGCCGGATAGGAAACCCGGTGATGCTTAGCCAAACTATATGACTCACAATGAAAAGAACATAAAGCATCTAAAGATGGATACATTTTCTGGAGTGCTTGGACAAAAGGATGTCCTAACCGGAAGTGTAACTCAAAATGATCAAGTTTCACACCAGCACAGACAACAGATGACGGTTCGTCAAACAGGTACAAGCCTCCAGCCACATGCCTCATACCGATAGTCTTTCCAGTCTTTAGGTCCTGAAAAACACAACCATGAGGAAAGAATATTACCGAGCAATGCATATCACGAGTAATCCGACTAATTGAGAGTAAACTGAATGAGTTTCCAGGTGTATGTAATACAGAATGTAGTGACAGTCCCGAAAAAAGACGGACAAATCATTTTCCACGGACTGTTAGCGAACTACCGTTGGCACATGTAATATTAGACATACGACCAACCGGTATATAATTTTGTATCATACCTGCATCGCCTGTCAAGTGAGCAGACGCACCAGAATCGAGGACCCACTGCTTCGACTGTACCACACATGCCACTGAGTACCCTGCGGTGGGCTTAGAAGTAGAGGTTTCTCCTTGACGTTGAACATAAAACTCAACAAAATCTGCATATGCTTCATCGGTTATTTGTACGGATCGACCGCCAAGATCAGGAGTATCTGAGGTGACATTGGCGGCAGGAGCTTTAGTACACTGCCACTGCAAATAACCCTGTAGTCCATAGTTAAAGCAGGTGCGCGATCGACCTACATCACAATCGCCAATGCTACATCCCCATCACGGCCAACATTCCGGCCACCACGTTGTCCACTATGACCACTACGAAGTTCAATACGAGCGACTCCCAGAGCAGATCGATCAGCGGAAGCATCACATGGAGAGGTCTCGATGACCTTTGCTGCCCGTAGGACACGAAAGTGAGGTTCCATTAGAGATGGAACTTTAGCTCCAGCAATGATCTGAGAGCGAGCTGAGTTTAGATCAGGACAGAGAGAGGCAAGATATGCCATGACATGAAGCTGCTCATGTTGAGCCCTTGATTCATTGATATCCGTCGTCAGAGGTAATACACGGTCAACTTCATCAACCATAGCCTTAAAGGCCCGAAAGTGGTCCTTATGAGACTTGTAGCCCTATTCTGCCCGGTAGACGCCGACGACCGAGTCGTAGATACGAGACAAGTCGCGTTTGCCCTCAAACGCCGTCGACAGGACCTCCCATAACTCCTTAACCGTGTTCGTGTTCTGAACCATGTCCTTCACCGATGGTTCCGTTGAGTTCATCAACTGTGTCAACTGTCGACTATCATCCGTCTCCCACTGCTCAAATGTGGGATCAGTCGTCTCCGGAGGGTTGTCAGTCAGATGCTTGGATAACCGCATTTCCCGAAGTATTTTCTCAACATTCTTCCGCCATGTTGAGAAGCGAAGAAATCGTCGTGCCAGTGTCCGTTGGTCCGGCCAATGCGTTTCCGACACCGGTAGTGGTAGTACTGCTAGTCGCATTAGTGTTAGTCATCCTGCACTTGATTCGACCGTCGCTGGAACTTTTCAACCCCAATAATCACATCTTTACCGATGCGCTATTAACGTGGCCAGAACCGACACGCGCATGGAAAGTAGAGATCGTATGGGGATCACACAAGTCAGGACAGTGGTAACCAGGTCACTCTCCATGTAGATCCTGATGTGGATATCGGGGTAGGATGAAAACAACGATCCACATAAACAAGTAACTTGTCTAATCTTTGTTAACTCCTGAAGTCGTAATCTAGGAACAAAGGTTGTGCAAACAAATCATTGTCTACACTCTGGCTTCGATATACACTCCTGAAGTCGTAATCTAGGAACATAGGTTGTGCAAACAAATTATTGTCTACTCTCTGCTTCGATATACACTCCTGAAGTCGTAATCTAGGAATAGAGGTTATGCAAACAAATTATTGTCTACTCTCTGGCTTTGATTAACGACCGTTTTTTTTTGGATTAATGTTTAGACAAGAAGGGAGGCTGCGGAGATGTGTTAGGGTATTGGGCTGCATAGTGGGCGGGGCCCGAGGGGGGGGGGGATGGAGGGGCCGGGGGGGTGGCGGCCAGGGTCGGTGCAGCAGGGTGGCGGGGGAGCAGCTGGCAGGGGGCCGTGGTGGGGCAAGCGGGGCCGTGGGGGGGGGGGGTGGGCAGGCCGGGCCGTGAAGCGGTGGCGGCCTGCAGCAGGGCGGGGGTGTGGGAGGCGGGGCCGGGGGGGGGCAGCGGGAGGCAGGGAGAGAGAGAAAAGGGGGGGTTGATCTAGGGTTAGGGTTTTTGTGGAGAGAGGGGGTGAATGAAACCTGGCTCTGATACCATGTAAAATGGGAATGATAGATTAAATCATTAAGAAGAGAGGGGAGTACATTATATAGGGGAGGTTTAACTCCTCTCCCTATTAGTCTACCCGATGTGGGACTAAATTTAACACATAACTCAACATCTTCTGTTTTGTATTGTCTCAGTTTATGAATGTGGTGTGTAGCGATGCTCGGCTTACTTGCAGGAATATTCGCGAGCTGCATCTGCTGGTGAATAAGATGAATGATGGTGATCTTGCAAACATCTTTCGCTTCTTTGAGCAATGCCACCTTCAACTATTAGAGATACTGTTCATAGATGTATGTGACAGGAAATTTTACTTTCTAGTATATATAATCAGTTAATTTACAGATTCAGATATCAAAATCTAGCCTCTATTTTTGAACACCTACAGCTGCCAGCTTCTTTGTTGGAGTCTTCCACTGGAGGGAGTCAGCAGAGGGCAGCAGATATTTGGGCATCTCAAGAAGATAAAAATGAACACTTTCAAGGGCCACTGGAATGAGATGCTGCTGCTGGACTTCCTCCTTCTCGTTGTGGTCAATGTTGAGAACGTCATCTTGGTGTTCCCCGACGAGTATGGCACGAGCACCAGCAGTGCCGACAGGGTCTCCCTCTGCCACGATCTCTCACGAAGGCTAGAGCAACAAACAATGTGCAGTTACTGTTGGCCTATTCCTCCCAAGATAGCCAAGGTATCAGGCCTATGCATTCGGAGGTCATTAGGGGCCTTAGAGCCCGGCAACAACAGATTGCCCCAAGGATGTAAGACTGTTGTGGATGCAGGCTCTCTAGGCCTTAGCAAAAGATTTATGAGAATTTACCATTGTTCTGTCTAGACATCTCATGGCCGCGACCTTTTATAGACAGATTATATCAATGGCTGCAGAGAAAAGATTGAAAGGTTCATGCTCTCATTGATGTGGAAGCTTCTGAAGATGCAAAGAACCTAGAATCATCCCTGCTGTTGGAATCTGTTAGATGACATTTCTGATTCTCAGTTTCATCCTACATTAATTAGTAGGGGTTTGCAGTCTAAAACTGCAATTTGGTGTGTGTCTACCTTCGGAGCTGTGTATACTTTGTCAGCAGGAGCAGGAGACAACAAAGTATTTGTTCTTTGGTTGTCGGCTGTCGCAATACATTTGGGGGCAAACAACAATCTAAGCTGCAATTAAGAGGACATGGCAGTGTTGGGATAATAGCTAGTATGGAGGACTTGTATCAAAATAGGAGGAGAGGTCCCGTGTGGTTACGCATGGCTAAGCTTCGTTTACACTCGATGGTGTGGCATGTGCGGCAAGAACGGAATATAAGGATTTTTGAAGGAGCGTATACCCCAATCATTGCCATTGTTCATAATATTGGGGCAGACATCAGGTGCCTTACATAAGCTTATTTTGGTTTAGAAATTACAAGTTTTATTTTTAAGTTACCTGCAAAAACTTCAATATAATAACTGACCAACACTTAGAAGGATCCTTAATCCCATATTCCTTGGTATCCCTTGTTTGTAAACTGTAATTTATATCCAAATTCATCATGACTGAGTATAAAAGTAGCAGCCGCAACCTATATATATAAAAGTTAATCATGCATCTCTGTTGTTATATTTAATGACTTTTGTTGCCCAAGTTGCTGAGTTTCCATGCTTAACTCGTTGCTAGCTCTCTTATATTATTGAAAATTTAACTTTACAAATTATTTACTTGAATTATACCTCCTGTAGACACACATAAGCCTAAATAAGTTGGTGCTTACCGAAGCTGGAGCTGGTTTCATCACGAGTTTACAAAATATTTACTTCTATACTAAATGAATTTGTATTGCAGGGAGCAAAGGCTATTGCAGAGATGCTAAAAAGAATGCAACATTACGAGTTTTAGAATAACAATATGATCGATTATTCTGTATCTCAATTTCTTATCCTTCTATAGTTTTTTTTTTTACTATGAGTGATTCAAGTTGTGCACCAATTTGTGCTTATACTCTTGCTTTTGAAATTAGAGCTTTGTAAGTCTTGCTGGAGAACTCCTTGAGAATAATTCAGTTCGTTCCATTCATCTCAAGTTAGTGTTGATACACCTTTGCCTTTTGAAATTTTTAATTTGAGTGTGATGCTTGCTTTTGGTAGAGTATATTCCTAAACATAACGGTGCTCTGAACCTTAACTAGTGGCAATTATGGTTGCCCTCTTGATGCAGCAAGTCTTTAAGGATATGTAACATATCATCTGGTAGAAAGTAGAAAATTCCATTTATTGTTGCTGATATGTAACTGTATTGAGTACTGATATAGTTCACAGTTTCTGTAGTGCTCATGACTAGAATCAGTTGATACGTTATTTTGCTCAGAGGAAATCCATTTCTAGATATGTCAAAAGATCATTAATAAAACTTGGTATGCTCATGGAATATTCGACTTCAGGAACTGCTCTAAAAGAAGAGAAGTCATTATTATGGAATTTATCACGAACTAGCATACATTGTGGCTCTTTCTTTACACCATTTGGATGTGAAATTGGATATTAGAAATTGAGGAGTCAACTAATTCCTGGGAGGCCTCCTAAATTTTTTTACCAACAGGATTGTAGTTCTAATTCCACTGACAAACATTTACAGGTGTTATGATGTACACAGTACACATGCATGCATGCTTAAAGTGCGATCAGAACATCCCCTATAAACAATAATACTTTGGTGTAAATTAACCATTGCTTAATGAAAATATGTATGAACATACACATGTATGACAACAGAATCACATACTGATCTTCACTTTTAAGATTTTTAATCTTCAATTGCCATAGGATGTAACTGCCTTTTGCTTACACTTGTTATCTTATTGACAGGAAAAGAAACTGATAGCTGAGATTAAAAGGACTGTGAAATCAGGAAATGAGGTAGGTTGTTTGATGTTTACATGTTAGCTTGTAGGCTAGAGATTTCCATCATGATTAATTAAGGTAAATCAACAGAAGTCAATTTTTCATTAGGCCAGATTTTGAACCTTTATCTTATGAAGATATTAATTTATCTGTTGACATGTAGGCCATGTATGCCAACACTTCTGTCGCTGCGGGATTGAAAGGTGCAAGCAAGGCAATGAGAGCTATAAATAAGGTTTGCTATGTCTAATATGGTCATGGAATAATTTTATATCTTTCATGCTTATAATTTTTTAAAATATTTATTTAAACGGTGGCCCATGTGAATTAATTTTGACATTTTAAATTCAATAGTGTACTCCTATTTATTTTGTTGCATAATTTGGTTATGTTGAATATCATATACATCAAATGAATCATGTAAAGCAATTGAAGGTGATGCAAGAGTTTCAGAAAGCAGTCAGCACAAATGGACCACAAAGATAACTGTTTTAAATGATATCAGTATATTTATGGCATTCAAATAATCTTTACGATCAAATTGTATTCCCTTTGTATGCACTAGCTAGTTCTACTTTTATACTATCGTTTGGCGCTGCAGTAATGCCTCGTGACTATGTTGTGATACAAACATGGATGCAACACGACTGAGACACTACGATACTGATTTTGGATGTGTCTAGTGTATTATGGAGTGCCCATGTTGTGTTAAAATAATTAGAAATGTCTAGAGTTTAGTTCAAATAATTGCATACAATAATAAAAAATATAGTTCCATTTGGTGGCTCTTTGCCATGCATGTATGTGACAGTTAATTGATACAATCAACATTGTTCATACATTATGTACTTTATAAACAAAATGTAACATCTCCAGTCGAACATCTTCAAGTTGTCAAACGAGCTCCAATGCCTCAACACGTTCAAGCGACTCCCCGTACCTGTGGAGAAGAGGGTCAGCTCATTGGGTAATGTACTGGTGAGCGGTCTCTAGCTGACTCACCTAAACCAACACGGTAATCATGCGAGAATATGTAGATTATTAAGTGATCTTTTTATTCTTGCCTTAGGATTAGCTAACAATTCGTAATCATGTATAGGTGAAATGTAAATGTGTTATCGGTTAACAATTTTATAAACATATATATTATATATATGAGTCATTTGACATAGTGAATCTTACCAAAGGCTACCATCCTTCCCTAAAAATATTGTTATTCATTCATAATATTTCATAAGTGTCATGATCGGCCTTAGCACTGACTTTCCCAACCGATGCCTGGCAATATTTCACAATCTCCTCCATGGACACAGGGTTTGTAGCCGGTTGGTGATAGACCTCAGACCCTGAAGCAATCATTAGAGGCGACAGGGACTTGATAAGAAAACGAATCCAAACTGCAACTGAAGAGAAAGAGGCTATAAAAGAAGAAAAGGTCGTCAACTGCTAAGAACCTAACAGCAGAACAAATCCAGTCCGAGTGACTGGGACTCCGGGTAACTGGGTACCCCCGGCGAGGGTGATGACCACATGAAATTGGTTGGGCCCTAATCTGCTGGAACTGGCACCGGTGGAAATCAAGCTTAACTTGACTTGACTCTGTGCCGATCTCTTACAATAAGCTCTCTGACCTGCCATTGACCGACCTCTCTTCCGATCTGATCGTAGTTAGAGTAAGCTTATACTAAATGTGGTTAATCTAAATCTCGTAACATTTTCTTCTTTTTTTATACTTTCTATTTTTTCCGAAATATCCAGAAATTCCTTATTTAAAGGCAGGTATCATTCCAGTTTCAATCGCCCAATGGATAATATCATCATTGTTCAAGAATTAATTCACACCTCAAACAAGAAGAAGGGTCACAAAGGGGGTATGATTATTAAGCTCGATCTGACAAAAGCCGTACCTGTTTCACCGAATTCTTTTCCTATCCCATCAATCGATCTGGTTGTTTTCACCGAGGAAGGCAACCAAACCGTGTTCGCAGCGCGTAAACACCGCAGCTCACATGAATAGCTAAGGATCCATAAAATGGACTTTCATAAAATGGACTCACCATCCAATAAGTCCAACATTGACACGTCCGAAGTGGAAAGGCTGAGTCAACAACTGATTTTTGTTCTCTTTCCCGCCAGTGGTCTTTCCATGCATATGGTAGAAATTCCCTCAAAAGAATTTGGCGAAGTGTTTGTTCCTGAACGACGGAAGTGGAAAGACAGAGGGACGGATCCTGGTGGATAATGAGAATGATGGGCTCCTACAAAGAAGGAAAGAGGTTGTGGCTTAATAGCGCGTTTACTTTCTAATGAAAACTGCCTGTTCTTGCAGCGGGGGCGTTGCACGAAACCAAACCGCCCCCCGCCCGATTAAGTACCAGTTGCTTCGCAGGTAGTGTTACGTCCCGATTCCGTGGAAACGATAGTCGTCCCAAGGGCGTGATGCCGTGCGTGTCTATATTGCACAACACACAAGGCCAAGGTATTTGATATAACTAGCACATATTCAGAGTACGCAGATAGTTGAACACAATATTGAAACAAGAAAAAGTTCTCTTTATTGATAATGGACATCATTTACTAAAACTTCAAAAGCTATATAGACACCTTCGGGCGAAACTATCGCCTTTCCACGGAGTTGCATAAAGTATGTGCACGAGCTCCTGGAACTTCAAAAAGAGAACTTTTTTACGCTTCAAGGGAACGATCAGGACGTGCCGGTAGGTGGACTGGATTGGATAGACGCCTTAACTCCCTGCAGGATCGCCTTGGCATGGAGAACCTGGTGCAACGAGGGTCAGTACATCGAAATGCACTGGTGAAGACAAGCTCACCCAACTATACCAATCAACACGTTGTTTATATGAAACGTTGCAAATTATTGTGTGGTCTTTCTATCTTGCCTTAGTTCAATTCTACAAGCATGTTGTAGTTATGGAAATTTACTAAAATAAATATGCCACCGTTTGGTGACTTTTACCTGCCCGTTTGAACCACCTGTACAACACTTACCATGACATTCCCTGCCACAAAGATATAGTTAGTTTACACAGTTTAAATATACATAGGGTCACTGGCATGATGTCATAGTGGGCGTTATAAGTCATCTCGTCTGAAACAGGCGACTATCAGGGAGTTTCGTCCGGATCGGATCGGTGTCAGTGCCCTAGCGACCGTCCGTAGGAACTAAAGACCTTGTACACAAGTTGTCCGTGACCAAGCGAAGTTCATACTAGGTTATCAATCGAGGTAGTTCAAGGCAACACAAGCACGAGATAAGTTACATGGCATGATCTGACTGGCATAGTCTTCCTGATCATTTATCTCATAGTAAAGTGTTCTACACATAGCACAATAATAGAAGAATATTGTTCTAACTAGAATTAATACACGATGAAAGAACATTCTAATCGAACTAGCATGTAACAAGGTAACCGTTCACAAGTTTATTGACAAGCATAAGTAATCCAAGTATATTCCATTTTATCTTGACATCTTTTAGTTATTATGGTATCATTTGATCGGAACAATCAAGAGGGCAAGATTTTAGGTGTGAAGACTTGTAATAAGGATCAACTAATCGAAGTATAGCCACTCACAAGTTGGTGGAGAGAGGAAAGGTAAGAGGTGCTTCAAGACTCCGCTCGCACGACGCCTACTGCACGATCACCTGCATTGCCACAAACAGACGATCAATACCTCTTCTCCTCTTTCCAAGCTCGGAACGAAAGTGCAGTTCAACGAACGAAAGCAATAAAATCCATCAAATAGACTATAAATACCTCTTCTCCTCTTTCCAAGCTCGGAACGTAAGTGCAGTTCAACGAACGAAAGCAATGAAATCCATCGAAACCGTTAAAGAAAATGCAAATCCGAAAACCAACTAGAAAGCACGAAAGCAACAATGCGACAACAAGAACTAGGCAAGAAAACTTGCAGCGGAGAGGTCCCTCTTGACTCTGCCGCTTAGTCCGTCATTGGAAAATGATCCACTGAATATGGGAATTGATTCCAAAGAAGTCAATTCATAACGAGGAAAAGTTCTTGATTCAATCTATCCCGATCGAATGATACAGAAAGTGTTTCATAGCCGAGCTCACGAATAGGGAAACGTGGCACCACATCCTGACCAACTAATAGGAAGTTTCGTCCTTTAAACTTAGAAATAGAACCTACTATGAAACAATGAAGGAAAATTTTCCCTCATCTCAGACTCATGCTCCCACCCCTTAGCCGATGCCGGGACTTGATGTCCGGACCTACTCGGTAATGTCCCGTAGCTTTACCACTAAGTTATACTCTAGGGGACCATTCATGTTATACTCATTTGGGACCACCTCCAACTTCGTATGATTACACCCATATCTTATGTTACCTTTCGATTGGTTGTCCGCAATCTATCCTAGCCTTCGCTCAAGTCACTACTCTTATTTTTTGACATGTTTCTTAAATTTTAATTGCCCGTCCATTGGATTCGTAAAGCATGGCTAGTTTTTTAGCAGCATTAAACAATTTTTTGTTCAATTTCAGTAGTATGCTATGATCACAAAACACACCAAAGCCACTGCTCCGCTTCAATCATTTATTTCATCATATGAACGTTCTTTGTCAACGTCACCATCATGATGGATTGATCTTAAGTAGCAAAAACTATCACTCACAGGTACCTCTTGCACATTATTATGGACTACTCCCTCGTATCTTCTTGAACATTTATTGAAGCTGCACTTGATATACTCTGCTTTCATTTTAATATTATTTAAATCCTGTAGAGTTCAGAACTACTATACAATTTACTTTTAGTAGCTAATAATCTCATCAAATAACACAATATCATTTGAAACTCTACTTGAATTTGCCTAATAAGTTCTTGCATAACTGCAAATGGGTGATGACTTGTTGATTATTGATTTAAGCCTATCGCGATGAAGAATGTTGCTGTATCTCCTCTAATTGTTTGCAGAATAGTCACAACTCTTATTGTATAAATGTAGATGTCATAGGACTCACATTCACAACATACTGTAGATGTCGTGGGACTCACATTCTGAACATATTATGTTACTTAGAATTAGACTTAAGTATTCACGACTAATCACATTTCCTGGAGGCAAACAGCACTAAAATTGGTAACCTATCTAACATGTGTTACCTACCTAACATGTATTTTGCTCATAACTGCATAAGAGCCTAATCCTACAGATATAAATCTAGCACACTTATCAGTCAAAATTTATGGGATTTCACTATCAATATACACACCAAGAGGATCTAAGTTGCAACTTCAACGGAATAATCTATATAGTAGTGTTTGTAAACCTTTTTTTTTTTTAACAATCCTACTAGATTCCTTCAAACTATTAACCAATTTATAAAAATTAACAATATATGAGATAGTAATCATTTGATGTACAAAGAAAACAAGAGACACCAACAAGTTAGAAAGATACCTAGCAACATTGACTGAAAAAAGTCAAAAGAGGCAGTCCATTGATTAAGCAACTCCCGAGATGTAGAACTAACTACCCGAACATAATTTGTTGTAACCTGCCACGTAACAACAAAACATTTAGTTTTTTAATTAAAACAAATCTAGAAAGTAAAATAGCTGATTTCAAAAAACATATTATTAACATCACTTCAAGCCAAACTTCTGAAAAGCAATTGATATAATCTTTTACCCCAGACTAGACAACTATTGATAAATACAAATTATTGAAGAAATTGCACCTGTACAAGCTGAACATTGATTGCATTTTGGCAAAATAATTTTTTTGCTTGTGCATAAATTCCTTCTATCTCAGTTTCTTCTAATTCATCTTCTATGTTCATTGCCAGAAAATCAAATTTTCATACATATGGACAAGGTTTTGAAATTTTAATATTGTATGATCAGTTTTCGAATATTGTACACACTTTAACATGTACAAAAGGTTAATGACCAGTTTTACAATATCCCTAGAAATCAAACATACATGTGCATCTTTGTAAATATACACAAGTTTATGCAAAGTTTACAAGTATATATAGATGGAGATGTTTGTGTGTAGACAACATGTCGGAAAGAGAGAAACTGTGTGTTATGTCTGACACACATAAAAATTCCAACTTTTTGTGGGAGGAATGTCATAAACAAGTAAATAATAGATAATTAGTAATGGAAAAAAAAATACCAACATAGTATAGACAACTCAAAAAATGGACAAGAAAACTTCTACTAACTTGCAGTGAAGCTTATTATCATAATTCTACTACTACATGCACAGGATGTGCTATTTGGCAAAAAATATATATATATATATATATATATATATATATATATATATATATATATATATATATATATATATATATTAGAATATATTATGGGGTTTTATGTAAGATGGAGGGTTGTAAGGCTATATATATATAGAGAGAGAGATATTATGATATAACAACATAATAGAACTCCAAAATCCAAAATATTCTACATGGTATCAGAACACAAACCCTAGCTGCCACAAATCCTAGCCGCCAAACCCTAGTCGCCGCCACCGCTGCCGCGCCACCGCCGCCGCCACCGCCGCCGCCTTCGCACCGCTCGCCCACCACCACTGTGGCCGCCGCCGCCACCACACTTCCGCCACCACCGTGAAGCTGTGACTCCTGCGGAGCCAGCATGAGCCTTCTGCCGCGGTTTCCTGCATCTTTCACGGGTCGTTCCGGACGTTGACATCGAATGCCTAGATCCGATGCGGGGAGAGGCATGATCGGGTCTAGGAGAGGACGAAGAGGACGAACGTGAATTGTGGGACGAGTGTGAGGTGATTGGAGAAGAGGAGGATCGATGAAAGAGATCATCAAGAAGTTGGATCCTGCGGAGGTCGCAACGTTGATAAAGATGATGAAACAGTCGGCTGGTGAGCGCGCGACACGAACACCGATGAAGTTGGAGCTTCCCTCCATCGATCTGAAGCTTGATGGACCGGCCACCTACCTTAGTTGGTCACGACGGGTGAGAAGAACTCTCGCAGGGAAGAATCTAGAGGGTTTCTTGTCAGGAGAGAAGACAGAGCCGGATGAGGGCTCGGCAGGACGCGACGAGTGGAAGTCCACTCTTATGGTGATATACATTTGGCTCCTCAATTCTTTAGTCCAGTCGATCGCCGCCACAGTGGATGGCCTTGAGATGGTAAATGACGTGTGGGAGAAGTTGAGGAGGACCTACGATGATGTGGGGAATAACTTGAGGGTTTTTCAGATCAAGGGGGAGATCGACGATACCGTACAGGGAGAGAAGACGATGCATGAGTATGCCACAGAGTTGGAGCGTCTATAGTTGGATTACGATCACTCCTCAGATCGGACGAGATGCGAGGACCCGAAGTGTAAGGGAGACATGTATGTCTGCAGGAGAGGACGATGAAGTTTCTTAAGGGGTTGGCCGTAGTGTTTGCTCAGAGGACATCACTACTTCTAGCCCAACCGAAGATCCCTACACTTGAGGAGGCTATCTCGGCCATGATGCAGGAGGAGACTCGCATCAAGTTGCAGGCAGGGACATGGTCCTCTTGAAGTAAAGTAAGCACTGGCGGTTGCTAATTCAGGCTGCACAGGACCTAAGGGAGACCCCCGGTAGTGCTACAACTGCGGAGAGGTGGGCCATCTGACGTATGCTTGCACCAAACCACCCAAGGAGGGAGATTCAGTTGGTGGACGTTGACAGTTTGGAGGACGTGGTCGTGGTCGTAGGGGTCGACGATGTGGTCGAGAACCTGCTGGTAGCAGAAGGCGAAAAGGGAACTGATGGCACATATACTGAGAAGGATCAGGCACTGTTGGGCATGCTGGAGACCCCGGTAATGCTACAACTGCGGAGAGGTGGGCCATCTGACGTATGCTTGCACCAAACCACCCAAGGTGGGAGATTCAGTTGGTGGACGTTGACAGTTTGGAGGACGTGGTCGTGGTCGTAGGGGTCGACGATGTGGTCGAGAACCTGCTGGTAGCAGAAGGCGAAGAGGGAAATGATGGCGCATATACTGAGAAGGATCAGGCACTGCTAGGCATGCTGGAGGTACTAAGGAGAAAGCAAAGAGCGTCAAGCGATGGAGATATGAGGAGTGGGACTGAGGAGGCGTTCACCTCAGTCTTCGCCAAAGGCAACGCTGCCATGTATGTCCATCCATCGGAAGGTACTGACGACTCACTCGCCCTTGTATCTATGTCTTCCCTTAGATCGTCGGACTGGATTTTCGATTCGGATGCGTTTCGACACGTGACAGGAAATGCTAGTGAGTCGTCAGTGCCTTCCGATGGATGGACATACATGGCAGCGTTGCCTTTGACGAAGACTGAGGTGGAAGTCACGTCTCTTTCTACACTCACCTAGCATCGGCGGACAGCATTTAAACAATTGATGGTACTTTCCAGCCAGTGGTTGGTAAGGGTACTGTCAATTGTACAGGTTCAGTAAAATTATCCAATGTTTTGCATGCTCCTTCTTTTCCAGTCAGTCTTTTGTCCATTAGTTCTATAATCCTCCAACTAAAATACATTGTCTTTTTTGATATTCCTAAGGTGATCTTCTAGTAGAAGGAGGCGGGACGAAGACTTGGGACTGGCACTTGGCATGATGGACTGTGATACCTAGATCGGAAAGGGTTAGATTAGGCATTGGTGTCTGTGGCAGAGAGGGCAGGAATGGGAGGACCGAAGATGAATGCCGAGGATACACTGATACTCTATCACAGTCGGTTGGGGCACTCATTTTTTGGTATTTTGAGTAGGTTGTATCCATCTATTTATGAGAAAGCAAATAAGGAGAAACTAGTATGTGATGCATGTGGTTTAAACAAACTTACTAGGAGCTCATATGTTAGTGCGGGCCATATGAGCTATTTTGTTTTCGATATTATGCATTCTGATGTTTGGGGGTCGTGTGCCACAACTACTATGAGTGGTTACAAGTATTTTATTTTTTATTGATTGTTTCTCTCGTGTCACCTGCTGTATTTGATGAAGAATAAGAGTGATGTCTTTGCCTATTTTTGGGACTTTCATAAACATGTCCAGACTCAATACAGAGCAGTGGCGAAGGTACCGAGGTCTGACAATGGGACAGAGTATACCAATAAAGTACTTGAGAAATACCTGTCAGCCCAAGGGATACAACATCAGACTACCTGTGCATACACACCAGCACAAAATGGAGTGACAAAAGGAAGAACATATACCTTTTGGAGGTGGCAAGGAGCATGATGATCGTCATGAATGTCCCACAGAGTCTGTGGGGGCATACAGTATTGACAACAGCTCAACTGATCAACTTGATGCCCTCGAAAGTACTGGGATGGAAGTCTCCATGTGAGATATTGCAAGAAAAATAATAGTGGAATACTCCCACTGAAGGTGTTTAGCTGTGTATATTTTGTAAAGGACAACAGACCGTCTGTTGAAAAACTTGACCCTAAAGCAGTCAACTGTCTTCGTTGGCTATTCGGCGACTTAGACGGAGTGCGTGTGCTGGAGCCCAGTAGTAAAGAAGAGGTTTGTGAGCATGGATGTTCACTTCAGGGAGCTTGATTCATACTACCGTCCGGAGGGAACCTCATCCATGGACAACTCACCTGATGTCAAGCCCCAGTCCCAAAAATACGTAGGAATAGGACACGTAAGCATGCCAGCCGCATGTATATGGCAACTCCAATATATGGAAACCAAATCCACACGTACGCTATAATATGAATATCAAGTCCACAAGTGGTATAACATGTATCACAAGTCACAGGAAAAAATCTAAATCTCATCCACCAAAATCATATAGAAATAAATAACTAGTATCTATGAAACTAGATCTCAATAAAAAATATCTAAGGATGATAGTTGGATGGAAACAAATCCACTACCAACTCGAATATAAGAGCAAATACAATATGAGTACAACACAATAAACACAATATAGGAATACCAGCTAACAACCATGGGCTCGAAGAGAAGACATCCTCGCAACACAAGTAATCATCCAAATCTGCGCTCCTATAATTACTCAAGAACAGATACACCTGGCAGAGGACCAGGTCCTCAGAGGGACGTAACAAGATACAGAAAATACGAGCCAATTTGAATACAGTAAATGTCACGCCCCGATTTCGGCTATTCGATAATCGTCCCCCGGGCGTGATGCCGTGCACGCGTAGGGCGCGCGTGCACAAGGCCTTAGGCATAAGGATATTTTTAGAACAATGCAACAGAGTAGACATATAAGATAACACAAGGTTGAGGCATAGAAAAGTTTCTCTTTTATTCATAATGAACATCTTTTTACATTGCTTGACTCAAAAGTATAAAATGCCCACGGGCTTACAGACTTGGACGCAAAATGAGATAGCCGATCCATACATTATGTCCCTTTACATAGATTCAAAAAAAACACAAAATCCACCTTGGGTGCGAGTAAGCACCATCGCCTTAGCGATATTCAGCAACGGAGAGAGAGTGAAAGGCTTCGAGCTTGAGCCTTCAAAAGTCTTGGCCACGAACCGCCAAGGATCCCAAAATGTTCGGAGTGAGCTTCAGTTCCTCGCCGCGTCGCCTTGCGCCGGGGAACCTGCTACAACGAGGGTCAGTACTTCGGAAAGTACTGGTGAAGGCTAGCTGCTCAACTTTACCAAGCTCAAGAGATATGATCTAATGAGTATGCTACAGTTATTTGCTTAGGCGGGTTTCTATTCTTGCCTAGATCAGATTTCATTTAGCAGGTATGCAAGAACAAAAATAACATAACTTCCCATGCCACCGTTCGGTGACTTTACCTGTCCCGTCTGAACCACCTGTACAACTTACCATAGCCTTCCCTGCCACGAAGACATATAGTTAGTCTGCACAGTTTAAATATACACAACATCTTTCTATGTTGTTTAGGAGCCATCATGGGTTTAGTCTGGGCTGGCGGCGACGCTTGCAGCGCGGGTAGCTAGCCCCGCTACAATTCCCCGCTCCCAGGACTAAGAAAGTAGATTCCGCCCGGGTCGAGACGGCCCGGTGCCCCGGCACCGCTCGCAGGAACCTGGATCCCTTGTGCACAAGAATTCCCATGACCATATCTATGACTCTACCTCATAGATTTACTTACTAGCCATTTAAAGAACATCATGTATGAAACTGCTTTACTGTACTATCATAATCAACCAACAGTTATATGAAATAACATGCAGCAGTTTATAGAAGAACACTTTGAACTATCAATAGATACCAACCCATTAGACACCCAACGAACATGCATGCATCAATAATTTATGCAAGGTTTGTATGACAAGCAATGAGTGTTCCAAGCCTACTTCTTATCTTATCTTATTATCCAACTTGTTACTTAATTGGTATCGTTTGATTGAATGCCCAACTGAGTCAGTTTTATTATGAACGGAGCTCTTGGAAAGAAGGTGCTTATCGAAATAGAGCCACTCACAAGTTTGTTGAATAGGAAGAAGAAGGAGAGGTCCCTAAGACTCCGCTCGCGCGTCGTCTACACGATCACCTGCACGCACCAACGGATGATCAATACCTCCTGCTTCGGTCTCCAAGGGTCGATACGAAATGCGAAATCCTAAGAACGAAAGCAATGAAATCCATTGAAACCGTTCAAGAAAACGCAAGTCATAAAACCAACAAGAAAGCATCCAAGCGGCACGAAAACGGACAAGAAACCAACGCAACGGAAAGGCCCCTCTCGACTCTGCCGCCGAGTCCATCCTCGAGGCACAGTCCGTCGTATATGGGACCTGATTCCGAAGAAACCAATCCATAACGAGGAAAGGATCTTAATTCAATCTGTCCCGTTCGGACGGTCGTAAGTATTCCTTGGCCGCGCTCCCCGAATAGGGGGAACGGGGCATTACATCATAACCATCCAAAAGAAAGTTTCGTCCCGAAACTTAGGAATAGAACCTACCCCTAAGGAATAATGAGGGGAACCTTTCCCTCATATCAGCTTCAAGTTCCCAGGTCGACTCCTCGACCGAGTGGTTCCGCCACAGGACGCGCACTAGCGAGACGGTTCGGTTCCGCAACTGCTTCTCTTTACGATCCAAAACTTGGACAGGCTCTGCTGCGTACGACAAGTCCGCTTGCAGATTCAACTGACCCAAGTCGACTATGTGGTTCGGGTCGTGTACAAACTTTCTCAGCTGTGAAACGTGAAAAATATTGTGTACTTCTGATAGGGCAGGCGGCAAAGCAACTTGGTAGGCGACCGGAGTAACCCGCTTGAGAATTTCAAACGGTCCAACAAATCTTGGACTTAACTTTCCTTTTACTCCGAATCGCATAACTCCGCGCATAGGCGAGACTTTCAAGAACACATGGTCCCCTTCAAAGAATTCAAGGGGGCGACGTCGAGCATCGGCATAACTCTTTTGTCGGCTTTGTGCTGTCTTCAACCGTTCACGAATCAACCGAACTTTTTGTACGGTTTGTTCAACCAGCTCCGGCCCTAGGATTTGCCGTTCTCCGACTTCGTCCCAGCAGATTGGTGACCTACACTTCCGCCCATACAAAGCCTCGTACGGAGCCATCTCGATGCTGGACTGATAACTATTGTTATATGCAAATTCCGCCAGCGGCAGGTAGACGTCCCAACTTGACTTCGAATCGATCACGCAGAGGCGCAACATGTCTTCTAGTATCTGATTCACTCGTTCCGTCTGACCATCGGTTTGTGGATGATAGGCTGAGCTAAACTTCAACTTGGTCCCCATCGCCAGCTGAAGGCTCTCCCAGAAACGCGAGATGAATCGCCCGTCCCGATCTGATACTATAGAAACTGGCACTCCATGCAGTCGGACTATCTCGTCAAGGTAGGTCTGGGCGAGGCGATCGGCGCTCCAAGTACTTTTGATGGCAAGGAAGTGTGCAGACTTGGTTAACCGGTCGACGATAACCCAGATCGCGTCGTTCCCCCGTTGCGTCTTTGGCAGGCCAACAATGAAATCCATGCAGATGTGCTCCCACTTCCATTCCGGGATAGCAAGATTTTGCATCTCTCCGCCCGGCCTCTGATGCTCTGCTTTCACCCTTTGACAGGTTATGCATTGGGACACAAAGAGTGCAACATCTTTCTTCATGCCTTGCCACCAGAAGGTCGTTCGGAGGTTTTTATACATCTTCGTGCTCCCGGGATGGATCATATAGGCTGCGTAATGAGCTTCCGCAAGGATCTCCTTTCTAAGTTCTGAATCATCGGAGACGCATAGCCTTCCTCTCACCCGCAACGCCCCATTTTCATCTACTGCAAAGTCCTTCGCCTTCCCCGCTAAAATCTGCTCGTGCATCTTCTTTAGGAAAGGGTCGTCTTTCTGAGTAGATGTGACCCGCTCTATTAGGTTGGGTACGAATCGCATTTGAGCGACCCGCGCGCCACGATATCGGATTCGGAGTTCGATGCCCAACTCTTCTAAGTCCCTTCGTAACCTGCGATCGACTGACAGAGACCCAACGAAGATCCGACTCAGAGCATCCGCTACAACGTTCCCTTTTCCAGGCGTGTAGTCTATCGTCAAGTCGTAATCTTTTATCAATTCTAGCCAACGGCGCTGACGAAGGTTGAGGTCCGTTTGAGTGAATAAGTACTTTAAGCTTTTGTGATCAGTATAAATTCGGCAAGGCACTCCATAAAGGTAGTGTCGCCACAATTTCAGGCCAAAGACAATTGCCGCCAATTCCAGGTCGTGTGTAGGATAATTTTTCTCGTGCTTCTTCAGTTGCCTGGAGGCATAGGCTATCACTCGATCTCGCTGCATAAGTACACACCCCAAGCCTTGTCCGGACGCGTCGCTAAATATTTGGAATCCCGAGATCTCGTCTGGTAATGCAAGTAACGGGGCAGAGGTGAGGCGATGCTTTAACTCTTTAAACGAAGCTTCGCAGTCGGCGGACCACTCAAACGCGACTCCCTTTTGTGTGAGGCGAGTCAGAGGTAATGCAAGTTTGGAAAAATCCTTCACGAACCGTCTGTAGTAGCCCGCTAGCCCGAGGAAGCTTCGAATCTCGCTAACGGATGCAGGTCGCTTCCACTCGACAATGGCCTCCACCTTCTTCGGATCGACTGAGATGCCTCCCGCAGAAATGATGTGCCCGAGGAAAGATACACTACTTAGCCAGAATTCACACTTACTCAGCTTAGCATATAGCTGGTTGTCCCGAAGAGTTTGTAGCACGGTCCGCAAGTGCTCTGCATGTTCTTCCTCACTCTTCGAATACACCAAGATATCATCGATAAATACTACTACAAACTTATCGAGGTAGGGCCGGAACACAAGGTTCATCAAACTCATAAAGGCAGCGGGGGCATTGGTTAGTCCGAACGGCATCACCAGGAACTCATAATGGCCATAGCGAGTTCGAAAAGCTGACTTTGGCACATCGTCTTGCTTGATCTTTAGTTGGTGATAGCCCGAACGGAGATCAATTTTAGAGAATACCGTGGCAGCCTGCAACTGATCGAAAAGATCGTCTATTCTTGGAAGAGGATACTGGTTACGAATGGTTGCTTTATTCAATTCTCGATAGTCGATGCAGAGCCGCAACGAGCCATCCTTTTTCTTCACGAATAGTACTGGGGCACCCCACGGAGATACACTAGGCCGAATGTATCCTCGATCTAGCAAGTCTTGCAACTGTACTTTAAGCTCTTTCAATTCTGCCGGGGCCATTCGATACGGTGTCTTGGAAATTGGTCGAGTTTCTGGGAACGTGTCTATAGTAAACTCTGTCTCTCGATCGGGCGGCATGCCTGGCAACTCGTCGGGGAACACATCAGGAAAATCCGCCACAACGGGGATAGACTCAACGTTTGCGCAATCTTGCCGAGTGTCTCGAACGGACGCTAAGTACCCTTCGCAGCCGGAGTGAATCATCCGTCGAGCAGACATTGCTGAGATCACCATACAGGTATTCGACGCTTTCGGCTCAGGACTGCACGTGAAGCAAAACTCGGTCTCGCCGGGCAAACGAAACACGACTTCCTTTTTCGCACAGTCGATTGTAGCTGAACAAGCGCCGAGCCAATCCATCCCCAGAATAAGATCGTAGTCCCTTATGTCTAGAACTATCGCATCTAATGACAATCTCCGTCCCCCGATGCAAATGTTACCTTCACGACAGACTAAGCGAGCCGATAGATCTACTCCCGAAGGAGTGCTAACACTTAGGTTTAAGCCTAGCGGTGTCATAGGGAATGTGTGTTCGGCGGCAAAATCTGCCGAAATGAAGCTATGTGTTGCACCAGAATCAAACAATACTCGAGCAGGTACATTATTAAAAAGTAATATACCTGACACCGTCGTGTTCGACGCGAGTGCCTCGTCCCGAGTCAAGGCATAGACTCGGCCCTGAGCGTTTTGCGGTGCCTGGTTTGCTCGTTGAGTTTGCCCCTGACCCTGAGCTGAGTCATTATTCTGCTGCGGACGGTGTGAAGATGGATCGTTGGAACGGGTTGGACAATTACGAGCAATGTGGCCCACCTTGCCACACTTGAAACATCCTCCCTTGCTCGCGCGACATTCGCTGATGTGGTGTCCTGGCTTGTGGCAGTAAGCACACTTTTGTCCTTGCTTCTTTCCCTGATTCGAGTCTTGGGAGCCGCCGTTATTATTGTGGCGCTTATGCACGTTGTTTCCTCCCGTGTTGGCAGGGCGCTTGTGATTGTTATTTTGCACAGCGTCGGTGCGAACTGGAGGATACTGCGACTCTAGGGACAGTGCATGATTCAAGGACTCCCGCATGGTATGATATTGAGTCACTACGACGTGAGCACGGATAGAAGGTCGTAGTCCGAGCTCGAACTTTCTTGCACGACTTTCGGCATCGGCGAGCTGAGACTTGGCAAATTTTGCAAGTCGGTTGAATTCTGAAGCGTATTGACGTACCGTCATGTCCCCCTGCTTCAGTAGGGCAAACTCGTCTTCCTTTTCGCGACGGACGGCGGGTGGAAGGTATTCCTCCACGAAGGCCTTGCGAAACACGGACCAGGAGATAGCCGTTGTGCCACCTTCACTCAGAATAGCTTGCTTGTGCACATCCCACCAATCATGTGCATTTTGTCGGAGCTGAAGCTGAGCACACGCTACCTTCTTGGTCTCGTCTAGGCACAGCGCTTCGAAGTGGTCTTCCAACTCGACCAGCCAATCCATCGCTAAGGAAGGGTCCTCGGTGCCTTTAAACGTAGCACGGCACATCTTCTTGAATTCTGATATTGAGACGATTGACCCGTTCTCGCTTGAGGGTAAGGTACCCTGAGAATTCTGCGGTCCGGTGGCTTCAGCAACTATAGGCACGGTTGCGGGGGCGGATGCAGAATGATTGTTGGCGACCATATTCGTCACCATTGTTTGCAGACTATTCATCTGCTTCTGCTGTGTATCCGCCTGAAGTCGCTGCGCCACGAATTGAGCTTCAATCCGTGACTCAAACTGACTCTGCCGTAGTTCAGCTTGTTTCTGTTGCGTCTCCATCAAACGCATCATTCGTTCGAACGGATCGGCAGAGGGTGCGGCAGCTGGACTCCCAGAGCTGCCCGAGGTGCCTGAACTACTCGCTTGCACCTGCGCCACCATCTGCGCTTGTGCACCCGGCTCGGAAGTCGTTCCTTGGAAGGAAAGTAACTTGTATTAGTCTCAAGGTATATTATGGACTCACTGTATGGAACGTATCTCATTTTGGCCAAGCGATTTCAAGGGTCTACTCGAAAGGAACAAGGTCCTCTTTAGAAACTTTCTTGTGAGATCAAAGGATCTGAAGCATGCTCTGATACCAATATGTCACGCCCCGATTTCGGCTATTCAATAATCGTCCCCCGGGCGTGATGCCGTGCACGCGTAGGGCGCGCGTGCACAAGGCCTTAGGCATAAGGATATTTTTAGAACAATGCAACAGAGTAGACATATAAGATAACACAAGGTTGAGGCATAGAAAAGTTTCTCTTTTATTCATAATGAACATCTTTTTACATTGCTTGACTCAAAAGTATAAAATGCCCACGGGCTTACAGACTTGGACGCAAAATGAGATAGCCGATCCATACATTATGTCCCTTTACATAGATTCAAAAAAAACACAAAATCCACCTTGGGTGCGAGTAAGCACCATCGCCTTAGCGATATTCAGCAACGGAGAGAGAGTGAAAGGCTTCGAGCTTGAGCCTTCAAAAGTCTTGGCCACGAACCGCCAAGGATCCCAAAATGTTCGGAGTGAGCTTCAGTTCCTCGCCGCGTCGCCTTGCGCCGGGGAACCTGCTACAACGAGGGTCAGTACTTCGGAAAGTACTGGTGAAGGCTAGCTGCTCAACTTTACCAAGCTCAAGAGATATGATCTAATGAGTATGCTACAGTTATTTGCTTAGGCGGGTTTCTATTCTTGCCTAGATCAGATTTCATTTAGCAGGTATGCAAGAACAAAAATAACATAACTTCCCATGCCACCGTTCGGTGACTTTACCTGTCCCGTCTGAACCACCTGTACAACTTACCATAGCCTTCCCTGCCACGAAGACATATAGTTAGTCTGCACAGTTTAAATATACACAACATCTTTCTATGTTGTTTAGGAGCCATCATGGGTTTAGTCTGGGCTGGCGGCGACGCTTGCAGCGCGGGTAGCTAGCCCCGCTACAATTCCCCGCTCCCAGGACTAAGAAAGTAGATTCCGCCCGGGTCGAGACGGCCCGGTGCCCCGGCACCGCTCGCAGGAACCTGGATCCCTTGTGCACAAGAATTCCCATGACCATATCTATGACTCTACCTCATAGATTTACTTACTAGCCATTTAAAGAACATCATGTATGAAACTGCTTTACTGTACTATCATAATCAACCAACAGTTATATGAAATAACATGCAGCAGTTTATAGAAGAACACTTTGAACTATCAATAGATACCAACCCATTAGACACCCAACGAACATGCATGCATCAATAATTTATGCAAGGTTTGTATGACAAGCAATGAGTGTTCCAAGCCTACTTCTTATCTTATCTTATTATCCAACTTGTTACTTAATTGGTATCGTTTGATTGAATGCCCAACTGAGTCAGTTTTATTATGAACGGAGCTCTTGGAAAGAAGGTGCTTATCGAAATAGAGCCACTCACAAGTTTGTTGAATAGGAAGAAGAAGGAGAGGTCCCTAAGACTCCGCTCGCGCGTCGTCTACACGATCACCTGCACGCACCAACGGATGATCAATACCTCCTGCTTCGGTCTCCAAGGGTCGATACGAAATGCGAAATCCTAAGAACGAAAGCAATGAAATCCATTGAAACCGTTCAAGAAAACGCAAGTCATAAAACCAACAAGAAAGCATCCAAGCGGCACGAAAACGGACAAGAAACCAACGCAACGGAAAGGCCCCTCTCGACTCTGCCGCCGAGTCCATCCTCGAGGCACAGTCCGTCGTATATGGGACCTGATTCCGAAGAAACCAATCCATAACGAGGAAAGGATCTTAATTCAATCTGTCCCGTTCGGACGGTCGTAAGTATTCCTTGGCCGCGCTCCCCGAATAGGGGGAACGGGGCATTACAGTAAACATGCATATTATTTGAAAATAATAAGTACGCTGTACAAGACAATCTATATTAATGCAAATGAGGACAACTTTTTGACGTATGGGCAAGGGTAGGCTACTCGATCTAATCCTCACAACCTCACGCTCGTCAGTGGACATCATCAGCCGACATACCTCTGGGGTAGCGACCCTCGGACTCCATCAATCGACATACCTCTCGGGTAGCGACCATCGGACACGACCCACCATAGTGCGAGCTAGTGACTACAGTGTTACCAGAGTGGTTAAAAGCCCATACGCCTAATAATTGTCCTCTATGATACTAAGTGTCAAGTGTGTGTTAACATATCTAATATATAGTAATGACTGAAAGGAACTACACATGCAATAAATAAATAGAGCTGAAATAAATATACAGAAATATACTAAGCATGCAAAATACTGTAAGCAATTTGGCAAGGTATCTTGCCTGGGGTCCTGCTGTTGGTATGAATCAGAGTCCAAGTCACAGTCCAAATAGCCTATGTATTACAAATTTATCACGTCAAAAGATAATTTATTTTAATTTATTTAATTCTGGAATAATTACTCTAAAATCCTATTTTAATCTTTTTATTCTGATTTTTATGTTAATTCCTAAATTTTGTCCAAAGAAACTGAATTTTATCAACTCGAGACTCATGGCACGCAAATCGAGGCGATCTGTTGACCGAAAAGTCAACCGACACAAACTCAACTTTCATGCATGATTTCCTGTAGATTTCAGCGTCAAAAATATGCTGGAATTTACGGCTCGTCCGAATTCAAATTCGTTTGGGAATTATGGCATATACAAATTTTGTATTGTGCACCGATGGTTAAATTCTAACCTAGAAGTTCTACAGAATTAAAAGTATATAAACACTTCGAATTAAATTCTGGGAAAAACATATGTCAATGATCTCGACATTAGCTTTCCAAAACTTCAAACGGTTCATGATTCTGATTCCTGGTTCTCCCGGAATCGCAAAAATATTGAAACACGTCTATTTTCGGACATGCTGTGCTCTACGAATTTTCCAGAATTTAATACTCATAATTACGTGAAATAAATTATATAATCAGAAATCTAACCTCAATATCTTTCTAACGCAAGAAACTAGGCCTCATTTGGAGTCCGGAGCTATGCGCAATGGCTTGTGGAAGATGAAGAAACCCTAGATGACAATTCTCCAAAATCTCTCTTTCTAAGATAATGGGATAATTATGGTTATAATAATATATATATATATAGGGATGTACCTGCGGCTGAATGGATATTTATAGGCTGACACGTGTCAGAATCTGATTGGATGGTCTTTGTTATATTATTTGTTTTTGATTTGCCTTTATCAAAACATTATTTAAGTCATTTTAAATCTAAATAACTCCAAATAAATATTAAAAATAATCATAAAAATCTAAAAAAATTACATAAAATATATTTTGATCCTATAAACCCTAGAAAAATATTTGGGACAATTTTATATTCATAAGTTTACTACTATAATTAGGAGAAGTTCTAAACATTAGTTTTATCCATTTAACTAAAAATAAATACTAACATTATTCCAAAAATTCTAAAATAATTCCAGAAAATATATAATAATATTATAAACCCTAGAAAATAACGTGGGTCCATTCTATATTCCTGGGCTTGCACAATAAATTCTACAAGTCCTAAAAATTAGTTATAGTCTAAATAACTCCCAATAAATACTAAAAGTATTCAGAAAATTCCCAGAAAATTCTAGAAAATATATTTGACTATTTAGAACCTAAAATAAAATTTTAGAATATTTTTAATTAAGTTTGAACATAAAATAAATTCTTCAAAGTCCTATAAAATTAGTGTTACTAGTTTTTAATTAACTAAAAATTATGGAAAAATCTCAATAATCCAAAATAGCCTAAAAATAATTCTAAATAAATATTTATATAAGTAAATATACTAAAAAAAATTATTTTCTAATTAACTAAGAGAATACTCTAAATAAATTTAACATCTATAATAAATATAATAATATAAAATATACACAAAATACCTATTTTGGGTGAGGGAGTTTACACCTGACACTGAGAGTATGAGGCGAAAGAGAGAGATTGGTGAGAGTTTGGTGACCGATTTAGGAGTATGGCATGGGGGAACGGTTAAGGAGGAGAGTGAAGAGGAACATGGGGAGGAGATGAGAGGTGTTAGGCCCACGGCTCAGGGGAAGTTACTTACCTACAACAGGAAAGGGAAGCAAACTGCAAGACCAGTACCTATAGTACCAGTGCCAAGTCCCTTGCCTGCGTCCGTCTCGACTCCTGAGACACCTACACCACCACCACCAGATTTTTCTTCAGGTGATATCATTTTTCCTACCCCTCCCACACCATTATCAATACGGAGGACCACTCGCAGCAATGCGAAAAATCCTCCTGATAGATATGGTTGGGACCTTGCTCAGTTTGTTTCATATGATAACATCTCTTTATCTCATGGAGCATTCATTGCGTCTTTGGATAGTATTACTATACCTAACAATTTGCAGGTTGCGAAGAACGATCCAAAGTGGAAAGCGGCGATGCACGTTCAGTTAGGGGCTCTTGAGAAGAATCACACTTGGGAACTGGTAAAACTGCCAGATGGGAAGAGGGCAGTCGGATGCAAGTGGGTCTTTACTGTGAAGCAGAACCCAGATGGACAGGTTGAGCGCTACAAGGCTCGACTTGTGGCAAAAGGATACAGTCAGGCGTACGACATTGACTACGACGAGACTTTTGTACCAGTAGCGAAGATGAGCACCGTTAGGACCCTGATTTCTTTGGCAGCGAATGGTGGATAGAAGCTACACCAACTAGATGTGAAGAATACGTTTTTTCATCGTGATCTAGTGGAGGAGGTGTACATGGAGATACCACCAGGATTCTGCACTGATAAGACAGTAGACAAGGTCTGCAGGTTGAAGAAGTCCCTCTATGGACTGAAACAGTCTCCTCGAGCGTGGTTTGATAGATTTAGGAGGGCGATGATAGGGATGAGATATCGGCAGATCAAAGCTGATCACACTGTATTTTTTCGTCGGAGTGGAGGTCACATCACCATGCTTGCGGTGTATGTGGACGATATGTTTATCACAGGAGATGATGAGCAGGAGATTGCCCGATTCAAGGGAAAGCTTGGCAAGGAGTTCGAGGTGAAGGACCTTGGCCTTCTTCGGTACTTCCTTGGGATTGAGATTGCTTGAGAAGCAGAGGGGATTATTTTTTCTCAGAGAAAGTATGCGCTGGACCTTCTCACAGAGATAGGGATGTTGGGATGCAAACCTGCAGTGATGCCGATCAATCAGAGGTTCAAGCTGGGTGCTGAGACTGGAGACCCAGTTGACCAGGACCGATACCAGAGACTGGTGGGCAAGTTGATCTATTTGAGCCACACACGTCCTGATATCTGCTTTTGCAGTGAGTGTGGTGAGCCGCTACATGCATGACCCAATGAAGGGTCATATGGATGTAGTGTACCAGATTCTGAGATACTTGATGGGTGCCCCGAAAAGAGGCTGATATTCAGGAAGAATGATCAGGTGAGCATCAAGGGCTACTGTGACTTTGACTGGACTAGCTGTGGTGATGACAGTAGGTGTACCTCGGACTATTGCATATTTGTAGGAGGCAACTTGGTCTCTTGGAGGAGTAAGAAGCAGTCAGTGGTGACCAGATCGACAGCTAAAGCGGAGTACAGAGCTATGGCCTTGGGAGTTGCAGAGCTGCTATGGCTGAAGAGCATGCTGGTGGAGCTAAAGCTGGATCAAGGAGCCAAGATGAAGCTGTGGTGTGACAACCAGTCAGCCATCAGTATCACCAATAATCTAGTGCAGTATGACATGACCAAACATATCGAGATTGATAGGTTCTTCATCAAGGAGAAGTTGGACAGTGGACTACTAGAGCTAGGCCACGTTCTAACCAAGGATCACGTAGTAGATAGTCTGACCAAAGGACTTAGCTCTGTAGATATGATTAGAGGATGTGACAAGATGTGCTTAGTGAATATCTTTCGTCCATCTTGAGGAGTGTTGGTATATTAGAATGTATTAGAAAATTTTATGTAAAATGGAGGATTGTAAGACTATATATATATATATATATATATATATATATATATATATATAACACCAAGATATTATGATATAACAACATAATAGAACTCCAAAATATTCTACAATATATATATAAACCTTAATGGAAATTTTTTCTCCATAGAGATACATGACATGGAACAATCAGACATAATATCCTCAAACGAAAATAACTTTGACGTATAAACTGTAAGAGAGGAACTGAATTTATCAAACCATTGCAAAAGCTTTAGAAGATAATGTGTTAACAACTTAACCATATCAAAATCGAAAGGCCACCTATGCCCAAGTATATGGCACCTAAGAATAATGGTGGAATAAAATTCTTGAGAACATATGTTTCATTTCTGCAATTGAATCTCGAAAGATGTCAACAAGGGACATCCCTTCCCCACTTTGCAACTCACCAAGCTTAGGAAATGCAATTTGTTCTAGCCTACATAGCAACATAGAAAATTTATTGGCAAATGAAGTAAAATGGTCTCAGCAAATCAAGAGTATCTTTTGATAGACATGCGGTCAATACCACGATATCCAGTAAAAAAAATTAAAAAACTTGCAACCCAAACAACTATTAATGATACAAAAATATAATTACTTGCATCATTGCCTCTTAGGTTCCCCTAAAAATATCAATTTTCGAAGAATTGAAACTACCTAATTGGCTCGTACTTATCTGCTTAAGCATACAAAAATCAATACATTATACCCCAGCCACCAATTGTAAGGCCCTTATTTCTTTCTAATTCGTATCATATATCAAATCAACAAGTTATTCTGATCATCAGAAGTGGAGTTCAACATAGGAGTGAGCTCACAAACCAGCTCGCCAAATAGAAGACTGTAGAATATTTTGAGTTCTATTTTTATTATAATCTCTGAGTTCTATTTTTATTATAATCTCTTTGCTATATATATATATATATATATATATATATATATATATATATATATATACCTTTACAACCGTCTATCTTACATAAAATTCCCTAATACATTATAATATACCAACACTCCACCTCAAGATGGACGAAAGATATTCACTAAGTCCATCTTGTCACATCCTCTAATCATATCTACAGAGTTAAGTCCCTTGATCAGACTGTCTGCTATCTGATCCTTGGTTGGAACGTGGCCTAACTCCAGTAGTCCACTGTCCAATCTGGTATGTCTACAAGTTCATACTATATAAACACTGCGGTAAGCCCCTTAAGAAACTTCATCGTCCTCTCCTGCAGACATACCTGTCTCTCCTTACACTTCGGGTCATCGCAGCTCGTCCGATCTGAGGAGTGATCGTAATCCAACCACAGATGCTCCACCTCCGTGGCATACTCCTGCACCGTCTTCTCTCCCTGTACGGTATCGTCGATCTCCCCCTTGATCTGGAAAACCCTCAAGTTATTCTCCACATCATCGTAGGTCTTCCTCAACTTCTCCCACACGTCCTTTACCATCTCAAGGCCATCCACTGTGGCGGCGATCGACTGGACTAAAGAATTGAGGAGCCAAATATATATCACTATATGAGTGGACTTCCACTCGTCTCGTCCTGGCGAGCCCTCATCCCGCTTTGTCTTCTCTCCTGACAAGAAACCCTTCAGGTTCTTCCCTGCGAGGGTTTTTCTCACCCGTCGTGACCAACTCAAGTAGGTGGCCGGTCCATCAAGCTTCAGATCGATGGAGGGAAGCTCCAACTTCGTCGGTGTTCGTGTCGCACTCTCACCAGCCGACAATTTCATCAGCTTCATCAACGTTGCGACCTCCGCAGGGTCCAACTTCTTGATGATCTCCTCCATCGATCCTCTTCTATGATCACCTCACACCCGTCCCACGATTCACGTTCGTCCTCTTCGTCCTCTCCTAGACCCGATCATGCCTCTCCCCTATCGGATCTAAGCCTTCGATGTCAACGTCCGGAACGACCCGCTGGAGACGCCGGGAACCGCTGCAGAAGGCTCTTGCAGGCTCCGCAAGAGTCGCGGCTTCGCGGTGGTGGCGGAAGTGTGGTGATGGAGGTGGTGGGCGAGCGGTGCGGCAGCGGTGGTGGCGGCTAGGATTTGTGCTCTGATACTATGTAGAATATTTTGAGTTCTATTTTTATTATAATCTCTTGGCTATATATATATATATATATATATATATATATATATATATATATAGTCTTACAACCCTCTATCTGACATAAACCTCCTAATACATTATAATATACCAACAAAGACTTGACTTGACTTTATTAACTAGACTAGAACTCTGACTCAATTTTATGGAAATAGGATTTTAAGGTAAACAAAAATATTTAAATAATGTGACCAAGATACATATGCAGAACCATATAAAATCATGCCTTTGGATGAAAGAAAATGTTGCATATTTAATTATCATGCTCACTATTTACTCACATTCTTATCATTATGTATATGTGTGAATTAGGTTACCGCTAACTATTTGCCGGGTGCAATAGCTAAGCATGGGCCGAGACAATAAGAAGAAGAAGAAGAAGAAATAAGTCTACAATTTAGGTAGACTCACCTGAGAAAGACTAGGAATGTGAAACTCTGATGAAGATTGATTTGATCTAGGAGTGTTACATCTTGCAGTCTGCAAGGAAACTACTGTTTGTTCAAGATTCTCCATCCGATTTAGCAAAGCATCATTTTTTGCTTTTCTCTACGAGCAATCTCCCGGCTTGAAGCTGAAGCACGAATCTCCGTCTTTGAAACACCTTGACCTATTCATGTACATAACAACCCTTACAATCACGGCCCAATACCTAAACAATTTTCAAAAGAAAATAAAGTAATTATATAGTATGAACCTGTAAAAAATTATGAAAATATATGAAAATTAATTAGAATCCCATAAACTATTGTAACAGTATTATTGTCACATCATTTTGAAGCTATGGGGCCATAGAAGGATTGTTCATCACATGTTTACCAATCCATAGCTGTCAGAATGTAGTCTTGTAAGGATATCTTTGACAAGAAATTTCAATCACCGCTACTACAATGATCCAAAGACAACACCTATAAGTTGAAATCAGGAACTATAAGTTGAAAGCAGATCCAAAGACATAAACTAGAAGTTGAAACCAGATCAATTAACCATCAAAATGAAACATTTAAATGTTGTGATGTTTTTCTTTTCTATTGAAACATTTATATGTGCACAGGATGGCCTCTGACTTCATTGCCAAGTTCCATGAAACCAGGTTCACTGACCCGGAATGACAAACCATCATGGTCTAGATTGATGTACTTAGGTTCAATGCTAATGTTTCGGTACCCTTTAATTCATTAAGCTACTTTGTTTCATGTTCATGCTCATGTTCTTTGAAGTTAAAAATATTGTGCTTCTTGTACATAAAGAATTTGAGAGTACTATTTTTTGGCCAAAACTTAAAGTCTTTTTATATACTGATTTCTTATTCAGCATACAGTAATTCTAATACTGTCCACCTGTGGGCATCATTCCTGTCCTCTGCCTCTCAAAAGGATTTCAGTAGTGACTAGTACAAATTAATTAATATCATTTGAATCCTGTCGTTAGTATCTGGAGAACAAATAGAGCTAGAGTAGAAGGAAGCTAACAAGATAGTAAGACATGACCCTTTCCTTGTTAGTAAGAATAGTGAACATAAAGTTGTAATTGTGGTTTCTTGTCAAATTAGAAACCATCTAATTAATATTTCATAGGCGTAGCTCAAAAGACATCATTTCATCCTGGATTTATTCATTGCGCTTGTAGTGCTAGCATAAGAAAGCAGTTGGTTGTTCATTTAGTAGTATTAATTTCTTGGATTTTGTATCCACGTCACATATTATGGTCCCATCGGATTCGCTCTGCAGCAAAGCAAATCTGAATCCACTGCTCCACTATATTTGTTTTTCTACTAGAATATTCCAAGAATAGGTTACCAACTAATCCAACAGATGTCGCATTCTCCTAAGGTTTCTTTTCTAGGGAAGTTATTTGGAACACATATTCTATCAATAACTCCATTTCTTAATGAATTTTTTGACTTTCGAGATCTCAACAGCAATGATTGTGTTAATGATTTGCATACTCATTATTTAATTGTAAAATTTCACTCAGAGCAAAAAAGTTTACTATATTTCTAAAAAAAGCAAAAAAGTTTCAAAATTTACAACAAAAGCATTAAAACGCCCTTTGTAAGGACGTTTTACGCTTTTCCGTGACGGTCGTTATCAGAAATTTAAAAAAATTAAAAAAAAATATAAAACGTCCTTCCGAAGGGCGTTTTATCCGAAGGGCGTTTTATATTTTTAAATTATTTTAATATTTTCTCTCCTCTCTCTCTCCCATCTCTCCCCTCTCTCCTCTCCTCTCTCCTCTCTCCTGTCCGGCCGCTCCCCTCTCTTTCCTCCTCTCTCCTCTCTCTCTCTCCTCTCTCTCTCTCCTATCCTCTCCTCTCCTCTCTGCTAGTGCTCGTAATATATACTCCCTCTCCTCTCTTCTGAAGCCAATTGGAGTAGTCCCCAAGTCTGCATACTCCCTCTATCCTCTTTTGTTCGCATGCGCGCCTCGCTATCGGTTACGACGACAAATCAACAACTACCCACATATCAAAAACACAATCTTTGCATCAAAAATTACACCACATCCTAACCCAGCTTCTGATGATCATCAAAAAACACCACCTATAATCGAAACCCATGTCCCCAAACCCAATACCATCACAAATTGATCAATACCCACATGTAAAAATAAAATATTTCCATCAAAGAAGGCATCTTTAAATAAAGACAATCACAGCCCAAATACCTGGATCGGAGAAAGAGTGCTGATGATCATCAAAAACACCTTCTATAATCGAAGAAACCCATGTCCCCAAAGCCCCATACCATCACAAAGTAATCAATACCCACATGTACAAATACAATCTTTGCATCAAAGGTGGCATCTTTAAACAAAAACAATCGCGGCCCAAGTAGTACCTGGATCGGAGAAAGAGTGCTGCTGATGAACTGGTTCAGCGTCCCGTTCCTCTCCTGGAGACTCCTACAGACCTTCCCATAGATCAAGCAGCTCCTGATCCTCCCCCAGTTCTTCCCATTCTCGACCGCGGCGGCATATGGCTGACCGCCCGCTCCTCCCCCTCCGACTGCGAGCGGAGAGGGAGAGGGAGAGAGGAGAGAGACAGCGGGAGAGGGAGAGGGAGAGGGAGAGGGAGAGAGGAGAGAGAGCGGGAGAGCGGAGAGGGAGAGAGAGGAGAGAGGGAGAGGGAGAGAGAGAGAGAGGGAGAGGGAGAGAGGAGAGAGACAGCGGGAGAGCGGAGAGGGAGAGAGAGGAGAGACAGCGGGAGAGCGGAGAGGGAGAGAGAGGAGAGACAGCGGGAGAGCGGAGAGGGAGAGAGAGAGAGAGAGAGAGACAGACAGCGGGAGAGGAATAGGGAGAGAGAGGAGAGACAGCGGAGAGAGAGACAGACAGCGGCAGAGGGCTAAAAAGAAAAATTAATATTTAAAGGGAAAACGCCCATAAGAAGGGCGTTTTTCCTAGGAAAAACGCCCTTCTTAAGGGCATTTTTTCTTTAAATATTATTTTTTTTTGCAGACAAATACAGAGGACGGGAAGTATAAAATATTAATAAAAAATTATAAATAAATTAAAAAATGCCCTTTCAAATGGCGTTTTACTTCAAAAAAATTATAAAAAAAAAACGCCCTTTCAAAGCGGAGAGAGATGAGAGAGGAGAGAGAGAGAGAGAGGAGAGAAGAGAGAAGAGAGAGGAGAGAAAATATTAAAATAATTAAAAAATATAAAACGCCCTTCGGAAGGGCGTTTTATATTTTTTTTAATTTTTTTAAATGTCTGATAACGACCGTCGACGGAAGGTAACGGAAAAGCGTAAAACGCCCTTACAAAGGGCGTTTTAATGCTTTGGTTGTAAATTTTGAAACTTTTTTGCTTTTTTTAGAATTATAGTAAACTTTTTTGCTCTGAGTGAAATTTTTCGTTATTTAATTGTCTACAAATAAACAAATATAATTACAGAAATTACTAGTAAACCTTCTTGAGCTTGGGAAGTGGTGTCGTGCAGGTCGGGAACCTCGATGTTGATTTCCATATTGTATTGATTCTTCGCCTCCGGCTCCCAGAACTGTGACAAAGGGATCAGTGCTTTAGAAAGGCAAAAAAATATCAATTTCATTTATAGATGGATCGATCGATTAATTAGAAATTAAAAATCGATGTTTATAGGGAAGGAGCTAGAATTTTACGAGATCTAGATTTAGACCAGAGTGCGCTCTTGCTCTCCTTTCCCTTGTGGTTCACCATGTGGATGACAATGAGGATGTCGCCATTGCCGAGGTGTTTGTCGATCGCCCGCTCCAGAGCTCTATTGTTGCTCTTCGAGAAGTCCATAACCACGCCGATCGTTTGTTCTTTCCCATCCTCTAGAGCAGCTCCTTTAACATCAGCTATCAAAAGTTCATAGATGTTATAGATTCTAATTATCATCTAGAGTAACTATATATTACACTAATACTTTAAAAAAGAAAAAGAAAAATATAACTAGCTACTTAATGTAAATTTTGCAGATGTTATAGATTCTTATTATCAAGTTCTATAATAATATGTGTTGAGCAATAATATTCGCTATCAAATTTTTTTTAACTTCATGCAAACTTTGTGAATAATATATTTGAATTGCCTAGATTGTTTTGTGGGAAGAAGGTTTTCTTGGAGCCCATCAGGAACTATTGACATTGGTGGTAATCTTCTTTTCCCTGGACGTAGAATAGAAATCTAGGATTACTTGCATGGTATCACCATTGTGTAAATATTTTTGAAAACTTGAACCACGAGCATTGGGGTTTGGTGAGTGATTTCAATTATAATATCTTTCTTTTCTTCTTGAGTGTGGTAAGGGGGCATAACCTATTAGGGCAAAGGGTTAAATATTGGTTTTTGTTAATCTTGTAATTTTATCTGAGTTATATAGATTAGAATTTGTCCATGTGACGTAGTCACCGCCATATATGTTGTCTTTGATCTGTGCTTGGTGTTCGTTAGATTGATTGGTTATCTCAGGTGGGTTGGCAATACTTCCGTGCGCCCATCAAGTGGTATTAGAGCATGGTATTGGCGCATTTGATCCCATCAAGTGGTATCAGAGCCAGGTTCTGGTCTGATAATCTGATATCAACAAGTGGTATCAGGGCTCTCAGGTTCTCGAGAGGGAAGGTGTAACTATCTCTATGGAGCAGATAAACACACGTATGATCACCCTCACAAGAGGAAATTGGCGATTTGGAAGCCAAGGATGGAGGATTTACTATAGTGTAAGGACTTGCATGGTTCGTTGGAGGGCGACAATGCCAAGCCATCGGACAAAGCTGCTGAAAACTGAAAACGACTGGATCGAAAGGTCGTTAGATTCATCCGCCAATGGCTGGACGACTCGATGTTTTACTACTTGTCTATGGAAAGTTTTGCAAAAGCATTGTGGAAGAAGCTGCATTCGCTGTACCAAAGGAAGACGGCTAACAACAAGGCGTTTCTTATTCGGCAACTCATCAACTAGAAGTACACGGAGGGTGTCCCGGTGGCACAACATCTGAACGAGGTTGGGGGTATCATCAATCAGCTATCTGCGATGAAGATGACGAGCTCATCAAAAGCTGATGATGATGATGATTGATGATGCTTTTGAGTTTTCTGCTGGAAAGCTGGGAGACGTTGGTGGTATCGGTGTGCAAGTCCGTGCCTGACGTAGTTGTTACAATAGAGGCAGTCAAAAGTAGCTTGTTGAATGAGGAGGTATGGCGTAAGTAGATGGAATCATCGCAGGAGTCCGCTCTGGTGGCTTACTATTTGAAGGGAATACCCAAGTCATAGGCGAGGAAATGGGAGAGTTCTCAGAATCTTGCGATTGTTGACTGCAATGAGGGCTGCATGAAGCTCAAAGCTGAGAAAGCCAAAAGCAAGGACGATCAGGAGGATCTCACGACATTGGGAGATATCATCACCGTAGCAACTAATGTAGAGGAACCTTATGGCATGTGTCATAATGGCGATTGGGACATGGACACAGGGGCGTCGTATCATGCCACTCCACAGATGAGGATCTTCACGTCATACCGCGACGGCAGATTTGGACGTGTAAAGATGGGCAATAAGGGGACTGCTGCAATTTTGGGCATCAATGATGTGCACTTGACAACAGAGCTTGGTGAGAAGCTCATTCTCAAGGGTATGTGACATGTACCGATTTTGTGCTATAACTTGGTTTTGGTAGTGAGGCTGGCAGATGATCACTGTCGTAGCATATTTTGGGACAAAGATTGGATGCTTACGAAGGGTTCCCAACAGTTGGCTCAAGGAGATTTATATTGTGGGATGTACAAGCTCAAGTCATTGAGTTGTACATATAGACCACATACATCGGATGGAGGCTCAAGAGGTGTTCGACATGAGTTAGTTGATCGTCAGAAACTTGCTTTGGGAGGTCTTCGAGATACTTTGAGGGATATTGAGGATTCGGTTCGTCGAGAAAAGCGAAGGATGGTGATAAGTCAAAGATTAAGGGTCAGTCTATCGGTCCTATGACACCGGCAGCTGGTCGGTCTCCAGGTGGGGGTTGCTCTACGGATCCGATTTTGGTGACAGGTCGATTTCAACAGTTCGAAGCCAGGGAGTAGATCAAGGTTTACAACAAACTCAATCTGAGGCAGGTGTATCTCCATTCACACAGTTCCTGGGGAGCTGTGGCTCATCGAGGGCATGCACAGTGCATGGTATTTTGCTCGAGGATACATGTGTATGGAGGAGCTTCAGTGTCGGATAAAAAGGTAGGCAGGTTCAGGAGTTCAAATCTCGGAAGAATCGCATTGTTCGCTTGGTTGGACCAACCAAGGGTGAAGAAGCTCGCCAGAACGATAGTACATTCTGGTAGAAGACAAAATTCAGGGACAAACAACCAAGATTTACGGTGAGGCTGATCGTCAGGGACTTCAATCTTGGTCGTGTTATTGATATCGGCAGGATCCCAGTGGTGCAGGAGGTGCTACGCATGACAGCTAGTTTTGACATGACGATCGAGGAGCTGGAGACAAAGAAAGATGCAAAGCAGCTCGGGGGATCGAAGATTGATAGCATGGGGGAGCAGGAACTTTGTCGCGGGGCGACATGTATGGAGTCCAGTTAAAGAGCCATGTGGTCAACACCCTCTCATCAGACTGGAAAGGGAGATTGTTGGAGTCTAGTCTGGAATATGAGTAGTTATTTTAATAGGAAAATCCTATTATGACCTATTGTTGAAGTCCAGTTTTGAATATGAGTAGCTGTTTTAGATATAATAGGATTTCCTATTTAGGAAATTATATTATGACCTAGAATATGATTTTCTCATCCTATATGTATGGGTTGAGGGTGGAGGCACAAAGAATATAGCAAAAAATGTGGAGATTCGGGGTACTAGTCCACAGAAAATCTAAGAAATGTTCGTACTTTGCTCTTATGACCCTCCATCCAAGACATAAGGAATAGGAGATCTGATCGAGGAGTCGTCACCTTCGTTCAGGAAAATTGCTACGGGGTTTGGTGAGTGATTTCAATTGTAATATTTTTCTTTTCTTTTTGAGTGTGGTGAGGGGGTTGACCTTATTAGGGCATAGGGTTTAATATTGGTTTTTGTCAATATTGTAATTTCATCTAAGTATATAGATTAGAATTTGTCTAGGTGACGTAGTCACCGCCATATACGTTGTCTTTGATTTGTGCTTGGTGTTCGTTAGATTGGTTGGTTATTTCAGGTAGGTTGGCAACGGTTTCGCGTGCCCAACAAGAGGAGTGTTCGCGAGATGCATCTGCTGGTGAATAAGATGAAAGATGACGATCTTGCAAACATCTTCAGCTTCTTCGGGCAATGCCAGCTTCAACTATTATAGTACTGTTCATAGAATATAATCAGTTAATTTATAATCAACTATTATAGCCGAGCAACCAAACACCCCAGCTACTTTTAGTTTCTTATATATATAATCAGTTAATTTACATATTCAGAATATCAAAATCTAGCCTCTATTTTTATGAACACTTACAACTGCCAATTTCTTTGTTGGAGTCTTCCATTGGAGGCAGTCAGCAGAGGGTAGCAGAGGGCAGAAGATATTTGGGCATCTCAAGAAGATAAAAATAAACAATTTCAAAGGCCACCAGAATGAGATGCTGCTGCTGGACTTCCTCCTTTTCATGGCGGTCAAAGTCGAGAACATCATCTTTGTGTTCCCCGATGAGTATGGCACGAGCACCAACAATGCCGACAGGGCCTCCCTCTGCAACGAGCTCTCACGTAGGCCTAGAGCATCAAACAATGTGCAGTTGCTGTTGGCCTATTCCTCCCTAGATAGCCAAGGTATCAGGCTAATGCATTAAGAGATCATTAGGGGGCTTAGAGCCCGGCAACCCCCAAGGGTGTAAGACTGTTGAGGATGCTATTTTGCCGTATTTTTGTAGTGATTAGCGACAGAAACTTCAAAGGTCCTACTGTCAGATAGAGGAAGCCCCCATCTCTCACTAAAAACTGTGCCAATGAAGCTATGAGTAGATCCTAAATCAACCAGGATCATAACTGGTTTATGTTTAACATTTCCTCTCAATTTTATGGTAGAGTGGTGTGGGTTAACTGATAAAGAATGTAGGGATATTTCGAAAAAGGCTTTAGTTAGTACTCGGTAGTATCTGTTGGTTCTGGTACTGAGTTCATAGTTTCAGTATCCATATTGTCTTCATCAGCTACCAGCATGGATAGCTTCTTTTCTTTACACTTATGTCCTCTGGTCCACTTTTGATCACTCATAAAACATAGTCCTATGTTTTTCCTTATTATTTTAGTAGGAGATATTTTTGCAGTTGGGTGTCCTACATTAGTTGTGGCATTGTCCCCGTGCCTTGGCTCTCTTGTAGGCTTCATTATTTCTATGAGAAATAGGAGTTGTTACATTCTTTCTTTTATTAAGATAAGTACTTGTCCTATAACTTCTCCTCACAGCTAACAATTTTACCACATGCAGTTTAGCAACCTGCATTGCTGTTGGCAAATTGATGGGGTTAGCAACATGGACTTCATACCTAACTTCCTCTTTCAGACCCCCTATGTATTGGCTTACCAAACATTTTTCAGGGAAGCCACATACTTTCTTAGTCTAGCAACCTTCTTGTTTTAAACAACTTGAGATCTATAACATGGGCTATAAAGTGTGATGGACCAAATTCTATTTGAATGGATTTGCAAAAGTCTTTCCAGTTCATGCATATAACTGAATTATACATGCTCTCTTCTCAAGGTGGAGTTAGGAGCATCCTTCGTAAGGTGGTCTTGGTGTCAGACATTCACACGAAGGTGGATTAGACCTAATGTTGGAGGCAACTATGCTGATTGACTTCAAATGTGGGTCTGACACGTCCAAGATGGAGCAAGACGTTATGGTTGACACATAGTGGTGGTGTGGATGAATGTGTTAGTTTGGTTATGTGGTCGAACGGATCGGGATGACAATATATTGGATCTTCTAGGTGTTCGGCTAGCTGGAACGAGTAAAAGTAGCTGGGGTGTTTGGTTGCTCGGCTAGCGGAAACGAGATAAGGTGGAGATTGTTGGATTATTTCTCGTTTATAGTTGAGCGCTTAAATGTGGTGACAATGAAGTTGATAATTTAGTCCCATATATGGTAGGAAGTGGAACATCAAGTGTAGATAATTGGAATTGGTTCATGCCTTACATGTAAATTTTCTTTTAGGGAGAATCTATACACACCCCCATGTATTACTTAGCACACCCCAAGTGCTAAGCACACCCCATTTTAAATGAATGAAATTAACATAAATGCTAAGTACACCCCACCACATGGCCAAAATACCATTTTCTATTATAACATAAAACCTATCATCATTCCTAAGCATACCCTACACCCTTACAACTGGTACCCTCTCTACTTTCCTCTCTCTAAACCCAACCGGTCCTCTCTCTTCTATGTTCGACACACCGTTGCCGAGGAGCTTTCGGATTGTTCAGCTACCACAATGGAGAGACAATCCCAAGACCAATCCCAAGACCAATCCGCAGACGATCTATTTTGGGGTGAGTATTTCAAATCGAACATCCTAATTAGTTCAAAATGAGTATTATTTTCGTTGAGGATCAATGCTAGGGTTTCAAATCCCTTAAATTTTTATTTAAACGAAAAAATTTAAAATTTGTTTTGGGTGTATTCACGGTTCTGTTCGAGCCTAGTCTGTCGAGTGCACATAATAGTGTTCGACCCACGACAGTCGAACGGAAGTTCACATGTTCGGTCCTTGTTGATCGAACAACAGGGATATGTTCGACCTGTGCTGGTCGAACATTAGTGATATGTTTGACGTGTGTTGGTCGAACATTAGGGATATATTCGACACAGATTGGTCGAACAGTTTATTTTCAAGCCCAAATTGTTTATTCTCGTTAATTTTTCAATTGTTGATATTTTGAATCAATCTAGCAGGAAGGACATATATGAGGAGGAGACGACCTATAACTTCTTATATTAGGCATCGGTTGGAAGAGTTTGCAGCTGCATGTACCAATCGTCAAGTTTCAAGACTCATGAGGACGATAAAGTATTGACGGGCCCTTGTCTCGGTGGACCTAAAGATCCCCGACTTATCCCAAGTTTCAAGACTCATGTGGCGTTCTAGATTTGGAATGGGATTGAGAGGAACGTGATTTCAAAATTTGTACGTGATTTCAAAATTTGATTATGCAATGCTCTGTTTAAATTTGTACTTGAAAATGACATGTAAAGTGATTTCAAAATTTGTTCATGCAAAGTGATTTCAAAATTCTGAGGAAATTTGTGCTTAATGTTTGAAAATGTACTGTTCGACCAGTACTGGTCGAACTTAGGCCTACTGTTCGACCATTACAGGTCGAACAGTCAAATATATGTTCGGTTGATCTTGGTTGAACTTGTTTTAGACTGTTCGACCTGTAATGGTCGAACAGTAGACCTTTGGTCGACCAGTACTGGTCGAATAGTACATTTTCAAGCCAATCTTACATAATATGTCGAATTACAATCACTTTGCATATACAATCACTTTGCATTTTCACAGAATATCTCAAATTTTGAGTCATTCACATGTCACATTTTGCAATCCAATACAATTTCATAATTAAAATTTTAAATTACATCCGGATAATACTAATCGTCCAAACTAATCGGATCACCATCAACAAATGAGCTTTTGGAGGGAATAGTTTCACGATACTTTTCAATTTGTTGTTTATAAATTTTGTCCCAACCAGCAACACATGGAAGACGCAAAGTAGAGCATCTGTCGATAGTGGGTGGTAGCGGTGCGTCTTCGACCAAATTTACTTTCATACAAATAATAACATGTCAAATATCCTTCCACCATCCCCGCTATCCGATCGTTTAACCAAAACGACCATATTATGACGGCTTTTTACCGTATATGTCCAACTCACCAACAATTCACGATTGTCAAATATCTCATCTGTTCGAAATTCTTCTGAGAAATTAAGTTGTTCATACATGAGATGGTTAACAGTGTTCATTTCAGTGTTCATTTCAGTGTCATTTGGAGTGTTTTCCTGTAAAGAAAAAGACCTACAACTTAATAAGTTGAACAAAAAAATGAAATAAAAAAACACAATGTTCGACCAACATTATTCGGACAGAGCTCTTATGTCCGACAAATACAGGTTGGACACTAACCGACATGTTCGACAATCATTGTTCGAACTATATATGTCATGTTCGACCTCTGCCAGTTGAACTGTTATTGAAATGTTCGGCCAGTACATTTCAATAGGTTAAGCCCACTAATAGCTTAGATAGTGGCAGTGGCCCTTCCACTTTGGTGTAGGTCAATACTATCAATTCTCAAGGGGCTGCTAAGCGGCGGAATCCCTCTCATTCAAGGCTCATAGTAGAACAGATAGTGGTCCGTTCTACCAGTATTGGTCGTGCTCATCGCGAAATTTTTTTTTTTGGTCCAACACTTTTCATACACTACTTCAAACCGAGAAATTACGTAAAGAAAGAACGTACATTGTCTTTGAAGTGGACTTTCTTCCTCCATGATGCCTTCATAATTTCAATGTAGGATTTTAGGATTTTTGGGTTGGGTCAGAGAAGGTGGAAATTAAAGAAGGAAGAAGAAGATGACTAGTGTGTAGGAGGGAGGCTGGTGGGGTATGCTTTGTAGGTCATGTGAGTATATGGGTATTTTAACATGAATCTATTTTCCAACTTAAGTTATATGGAATGGGCTTAGTAGGTCATGGGATGTGAATAGCCGAACCCTTTGTTTTAAGGCATATGAGTCAGTCCAATATTATACCACATGAGTCAACTCCAATTTGGGTCACATCGTGTTCCCAACATGCGATGGCCGGAATGAAAAGAGCGGCGCAAACTTCCATCTAAGACCAAATCAGTTCCTCAAGCAACTTGTCAAATTTGTTAAGAGTGTGAGAAATATACCTTCTAGCGAAAGGATGCGGTTTTTCCTCAATGGCTGGAGCCATGGTGACTCCATCTCCTCTCTCGACAACACTCAAGAACCGGATCGAGCGGCTATGATACCAAATTAGTGGAGCTTCTTCCCAATTAGCATGTAATTAGGGAAGATGAAGCTATATTAGCTATTGTTGCAGCAAGAATCTAAGGATTAAAGGAGAATTTGGGAAAGAAAAGGAGAATTTTATTCAAATCTTGAAGTGAAAAGTAATTACAAATGATAGTATGCTAAAATTAAGAAACTCATTCTCTGATACAGTCTCCTCCCCTTCCTCATCTATTTATACACTCAAGCAATTACAGGGATTGATTCATTAGTCCTAATTACACTTCTACCCTCAGCTTCTAAGAAGGTTTTGATACTCAAATTCCTCATTTGATCCTTCGACAGTTTGAACCCAAATCAGCTTAGAGGAATGCAAGCTTGTTAACTCTGGTAGCAGATGCTCGATCTCTGGTAGCCTATAAAGCTCAGTGTACAATCTTGACATTGGCTCTGATAGCTGCCTCAGTACTGATCAATTCCGATGACCGTGTTATCCCGATTGGCTATCCACACTATTTTTTGGCCTGTGATGTTGTTGTGCCATATGCCCATGTACTTGACGTCGAACACTACACAGAGAATTAGCTTATTTTCGTCGCTATTCCTAAACAACGATGGATTAGTGATGAAATTTTGTCGTCACTAGGACATATGTCGCAGTCTATATTCCATCGCTAATTAGCGACGGACTTAGCGACCAAATAATAGCGACGGATTAGCGTCATATTATTTCGGTCGCAGCTGCAACGACGATTTAGCGACGGATTGACGACTTTTTCTGTGAGCCTATTTTTTTTTTATATTTTTCCAGTAGGTTACCGACGAAACTTTTTCAATATTCCCTCGCTAAGTCGTTGCTGTTAGCGACGGATTAGCGACAATTTCTGACATGTTTGGCAATTTTTTTTATACCAAACAACACGTTAGTGACAAAAGTTTTTCATTTTTTCGCCGCTAATTCATCCCTAGCCTGAGATTTTCTAGTCGTCCAACGCTAATCCGTCCTTGTTCGTCGCTAATCCATCGTGGTTTTGCAGATACCATACTCTAGAGAACGTTAGACGTTATTACTTATACAGATACCACGCTCCTCGGAGCTGGACGTTATTATATTGCAGAGTGCCCTTGTTATGGGGGCATATGTGGCATATACTAGCCAGTCACGACTATTGGTGAATTACGTCAGCATATGTCTAGCATACACTTCTCATACGGACTAAGTTATCCTTAAATTGTATTTCACTTAGCTGGTTAGTTTACCCATGAGTTTTTACAATATTTACTTTATGGCATGTCTTTTTGTATCTTGTTACGTCCCTCTGAGGACCTGGTTCCCTTTCAGGTTATTTGTGCAGTTTGCTGAATGCTTGATCGCTGCAGGTATCTTTACATTTTTAGCTATTACCGTCATGTACTACTTTCCATTTTTGATTCTGCTTTTATAGCCTAGTGTTTATAGGTCTATGTTTTTCTTTTGGCCTATTCGAACAGATGTATTATTGGGCTGCAGACTGATGATGCGTATAATTCTTTCTTAAGATTTATTTACCATGGATTGAGATTTAGTTTAGTTGTTGCATGTTAGAATTAGATTATTAACTGGACCACTTGACCGTGGACAACGTAAGTGCACTTCGTCGGGTCCATTAAATTGGAAAGCCCTACGGGGTCGTACCAGCTGGCCATTGGCACGTGTCTAGTCCCCTACGTTTGGGGACTGGGGCGTGACAGGATAGGTGACCTCCCTTAGGATGGTGACCTACTGTAGGATGGGTAACCTCTTGTAGGATATGTGACCTCCCTTAGGATAGGTAATCTCCTGTAGGATGGGTAACCTCCCTTAGGATGGGTAACCTCCCTTAGGATGGGCAACCTCCCGTATGATGGGTAACCTCACATAGGATAGGTGACCTCCCATAGGATGGATAACCTTCCGTAGGATGGGTGACCTCCCTGAGGATGGGTGACCTCCTTTAAAATGGGTGACATCCCGTAGGATAGGTGACCTCTCGTCAGATGGGTAAACTCCCGTAGGATGGGTGACCTCTTTAAACCCCCTCATTTATTTCTATAGATAGTCTGGTTTGGGTTAGAAAGTTTAGGTTTAGCAGTAGATGATTGAGGTTTAGAGTAAGGTTACAGATGTCTGATTATTATTTAAAACCCTAGGCGCGCCCTACCGTTGTTGAAACATTTAGAGCCCAACATCAGCCCATAAATTCTAACAGATTGTTGCACTCTTGCCTTGACACGCCAGTTTAGGCGCTGGACTTTTCCGTCACTCAAAATCATATTTTCTTGTGTTCCAAATAAATTGCATAATTTTTCGTAACCAAAATCCTTATTTAATCCCGTGTCGCGCACCTGTGTCGTTGCCATTAATTTTTAGACACCCACTCAACCCGTTGAGCCAGACCAATTAAAGGATCCAAGACTGACACCAAGCCTACACCATTTATGACCTTTGTGTCACTCCCAATTGAGATCCCATGTGCCCCATTTAATTTAAGAGCACATGACAATTTTATTCTAATTAAAGTGGGGATACCAACTTTGACTAATCCCATTTTAATCCCAATTTATTTTCAATGCCTATTTAATTAAGCCCATGCAAAAAACACAACACCCCCTCACCCTACAAAACACCAAGCACCAATTCTCCGACAAATTTTCCATCATTTCATGTGTTTGTGCAAATACCCAAACTTAAGGGGCTAAATTGCAAATATTGTAACATGTGGCATAACCTCATTGGTCAAGGCCAAATGAACAAGCCACCCCACTTCTTTGACCGGTCAAGCTTCCCCCTCCCTCTCCTTTGGATGAAGAATTAATTTCTCCATATGAAATCTCCACCACCCATTTGAATTAGGCTCATCCTCACCATCCAATCCTCACACCACTCCCTATATAATGTCTCCATCACCACACACAACCCCATGCCGGCCCTAATCCCAATACCTAGAGAAACCCACCCCCTCTCTCTCTCCTCCCTCTTCTACATTACAACCATAGGCTATTTCTTCTCCTTCCTTTCTTCTTCTTCTTTTCTTCTTCTCCTTCTTTTACTTCACTTCAACATTCCGGCCGGTCACCACGACTTCAACTCCGGTGCTGCCACGAGCCACCACCACCTCCATTTCCAGTGCCTCCCCCGACTCCACCCCACGGCGAGCTAGCAACCACCGGCGCTGTCACCACATCCCCGTTCCACCAGTCCACCCGACCGTCCCCTCCGACAACCGGCTGCTGCCAAGCCACCGCTACACCAGCCATCACTTCCACGTTCATCAACCGAGCCACCCCGCGTCTACTCTGGCGGCCAACTCCTCCCCGCAGCACCGACAACAACTCCCTCTCCGGCCAGTTCTTCCCCACCTCTAGCTTCACTACCACCACCGCACTGCCGTTCTCCCCACCGGCGGCTGACCACCACCTCCAGCTTCACTACCACCACCGCACTGCTGTTCTCCCCACCGGCGGCTGACCCCCACCTCCAGCTTCACTAGCACCACCGCACACCATTACCACCACCTCCACATCCGCCATTATCACCGCCACCATTGCCACGAGCAACTCCGGCCAGGCCCTCCATTCTTCGGCCAGCCACCACCCTCGTGCCACTGGACGCCACCAAGGTAGCCTCTTCCCCAGCTCCCTGTTTAAATCTAAAATTTGTCTATTGCATAGTTAGTCTATTATTGTGTTTCGTTTAGTGTTATGTGTAACTTAGTTGGGGTTAGGGTTTAAGAGGTTTAAGTATGCATTGAGTTAGGGTATGATATTATGTACTTTATGCACTTGAAGGTTGTGAATGATAAATAATAGGTTTAGGGTTTATGTTCATAGTATATAACACAAATTTATGGATATACAATTAAGTTAGGGTTTGAGAATAAATTGATCTTTGTTTAGGGCTACATTTTGCATTGAGATTTAAGGGTTTAGTTTCTGGTAATACATGCAATGAGGATGAAATGCAAGGTTAATATTTAGGGTATTTGAATATATATTGAGTTTATGATATTTGGATACATTGAGATGTTAGGGTATTTCAATTAATATATGCACTATGGATTATTGTTGTTGAGCAAATTAAAGTATTGCAAAATAATACTATGATTTATCATTATTGTGAAATGATGTGTGGTATCAAACCATTAATCGGTGATTGGGGACTGGTAATTAATGATGGGTTTAATTGAAGAGTAGTACTTATTGTGAATTGGTAATGAAGATATAAAGCGGAAGGTTTAATAAATATTGATAATTTATTTGAGGATGACATATGTCACTGTGAGTAATAATGTCTGTGAAGATCAGGAGGAATCTAAGGATTGATCATTGCTCAAAATACTGATAAACATTGTGATGAATATAGTAGGATTGAGGATAGTTTGATTATATTGTACAGATGATTAATTTGATTTGACGTAACGTACCATTAGTCAACCTTGGTCAACCCTCTAGCGTCGTGTCCTTGTGAGTTGTAGCTGAGTTTGAGCATATGTTTAAACGTGTGTCACATCCCTGTTTGTCGTGTGATAGTTTATTGATTGAGTTTGTATCTCGTCTCTAGGTACTACGGGACCTGCGGACTCGGACGTGGTAACGGATCCCCGTCATCAGCAGCCAGACGCAGACAAGTGTACCTTGCCACCCTGTATTTCAGTTACAGATATTTATTGTTTCATTATGTACATTGTGCGTGTGTTTGATTACGATCGATACTTCGCGTCCGGATCACAACCGGGTGCAGACGTTCGTCGTAACGTCTTGTAACTAATGCTAGATGTTCGTAACACCTCGATGTACGTACCTGAGTATATTGTCACCCCAAGACACATTCATACACTGATATCGTGCCAGATTTTCTGTATCCTGATATTGACATCATGACTGGAGACTGGGACGACCTTAGGGCCGTATTTGTTGATAGTTATTTCTGTGCGAAGAGACTGCTAGATAGAGGTTCAGGTTCAGCGCACAATCGTTGAACGCTTGGGAAGGGGAAGACAGTTACTAGACGTTTGGGCTCCTCTGGACGCGTTTATATATGTATATGTACTATTTCTGTAGTGATCCTGTATCTAGAGTAGTTGTATCACCCGTGTGACTCTTTGCCCGGAGCTGCGGTACGTCTCGTGTATTTCCGTGTCCGGAGCTACGATTTTATTGTGGATAGCCCACACGTCGAACGTTGTCTTTAAACTGTGTCTCACTTGTTTGGTTATGATAGATTACCCCGTCGTTGCACTTGTACTTTCTGTTATACTTGGCATGCTGTATTTTTGTATCTTGTTATGTCCCTCTGAGGACCTGGTTCCCTTCCAGGTTTAGGTGAGGAGGATTACCCAGAGGAGTACGTTCCGTGTACGTATCCAGCAGCAGGACCCATTGCCGAGGACGAGGTCATCCCCGAGGACTTCGCCTGATCACTAGTAGTGACTCTATCCTTGGGATGGTATTACTATCTAGTTATCTGATGCCGCTCCAAGTTATCTCATTGCTTACTTTCATTCCAGTATTTTGTACTAGCGGGTTTGTTCCCGTGTGACTACTCTAGTATTTGTACTATGATACTTTATCTCGTGACATTTCTTTCTGCATATTATTTGTTATGATTACCTCTATGTGCTCTTATATCTGTTGCCTGTGGATGAGATTTAGATTGACTATTTAGTTGTTATGTATTGGGTTATTCATTGTACTTTACAGCTTAGGTGCACTCTGACGGGCCCATTAGATTGGGATGCCCGCCGAAGTGTGTTGCTGGCCATTGCCACTTGACTCGGTTCCTTATCTTTGGAACCGGGGCATGACAAGATTTTTGTGGTGGCCCATGCAGGTCCGATTTAAATCGTCTTGGTCACCTGACTGTGCCAAGTGAGCCTGCAAATTAGGAATAGATATTAGGAATCTCATCTATAAGTTTGAATCCTTCACATGACACCTCTATCTCGATTTCTTTTACCAAATTGCATCTTGTTTATTTCCTCAACGCTGATCGCAGTCATGACTTCTTTTCAGAGTTATGAATCTTCGTAGCGGACGCGTTGCGCAGCCGGACGATGTTCCCCGTGACGCAGGATCATCCGGGGAACCAGAACTGGAGCAGGTCCTTCTGTTGACTCCAGCTCCCCTGGGACAATCATCGGGGCAGCCCGAGGTGCCTTCGGACGGGCATCAGACTCCACGTCAGGCAGGACCAGAGGATCAGAGGACCCCGAGTCAGGAGGCGCAGCAGCTGCCCCCATCTCCACCATTACCACCCTAGATGCCCCTCCCCGCAGGGCAACCCATGAATGGGACACAGATGTTCTAGATGGTATATGCGATGATGCAGGCCCAGCAGCAGGTCCAGCAACATGCTCAGCAACAGGCCCAGCAGCGCCAGGCTGAGACCCTGAGAGAGAGTATCGTGACGTCCTTGCGGCAAGCGTCACCGCCAGCACACCATTCAATGATAGGGTCTGTCATAGACTTTCGTCGTATGATGCCACAACCTTTTGCTGGCACAGAAGAGCCGATAGAGGTCCACGCATGGCTCACCAGCATTCAGCACCAGCTGGAGGCTATCGACCTCCCCCAGTACCGATGGATGACTGCCATCAGAATGTAGCTCACTGGCAGCACACATCCCTGGTGGCTCTCAGAGGAGCAGCGTTTGGGACCAGACCGGGCCACATGGGAAGAGTTCTCTAGGCTCTTTCAGGAGATGTATATACCCTCCACTGCCCGAGCAGAGCTTCGGGATAGATTTTAGAACCTCAGGCAGGGGAGTATGACGATTGAGGAATACAATGCTGAGTTCCTCCGCCTGAGCAGGTTTGCATCGTACCTGATACCCACCGAGGAGGCGAAGGCCGAGAAGTTCTATGAAGGCCTGAGTGTCGAGACCTAGAGGTTTATCGGGTCCATAGCCCCCACCTCTTACTCCGAGGTATTATTAGCGGCACGACGCCAGGACCATATCAACAAGATGGAGGCTAGCCTGAAGCGCTCCTGTGCGTCGTCATCAGCAGTTCGAGCCCCGCAAGGAGGACCTGCGAAGCATCCTCTAGTACATCAGCCGCAGCAGAGAGCAGCACCCCAGCAGGGAGCTGTTATTCTCACATGCCATTACTGCGGCAAGAAGGGACATTTATTGAGTGACTGCCGACGGAGACTGGGCGCTTGTTTGAGATATGGGTCGGACCAGCATGCAGTTCGAGATTGCCCAGACCAGAGGGCTCCAATACAGATGGTTCATCGGCCAGCCTTGCCAGCACTGAGGCCTTATCAGCAGCCTCACGGACCGAGGCCGCCTTACGCAGGAGCTGGAGCACAACGACCACCAGCACCAGGGAGAAATCAGAGGAGGCCACCCTTAGCCCCACAGGCAGATCGCTTCCAGCAGGCTCGACAGCAGCAGCCGAGGGCACCGGCACCGAGACATGGTCAGGCCTATGCGATGACTATAGAGGATGCAGAGACAGTCGGAGAAGTGATCGCATGTACTATCTTAGTAGCTTCCTTACCAGTAGTAGTCTTATTTGATTCTGGTGCCACACACTCTTTTATAGCTGCTAGTTTTGTGGCCACCCATAGAATAGCCACTGCACCCATTCCGAAGATCAAGAGGATTCTTACGGGAGGTGGAATAGTACCTGTTAGCGAAACTTGTAGATCATGTTCAGTAGTTGTCTGCGGACGAGAGATAAATGCCCGATTTCTGGTCTTCTCCATGCCGGACTATGACATTGTCCTAGGTATGGATTGGTTGAGCCAATACCACACAACGCTAGATTGTCGTCGTGGTTGTGTCATATTTAGACCCCCAGATCACCCAGAGTTTGAGTTTCTTCGGGGAGCCAGAGAGCATGGTATCCAACCTACCCTAGCGACACACATTGCAGAAGGTGAACCGATGTACCCTCACTTTATATCAGAGTTTGAGGATGTGTTTCCAGAGGATCTCCCAGGCCTGCCACCTGACAGAGAGATTGAGTTCACTATAGAGTTGACTCCCGGAGCCAAGCCAGTTACTTCCCCCGTTTATAGACTAGCACCGAAGGAGTTGGTTGAGTTGAAAGTCCAAGTAGATGATCTCTTAGATAAGGGTTTCATACGGGCTAGTGTATCTCTATGGGGAGCACCCATTTTATTTGTACCAAAGAAGGACGGGACGGTACGCTTGTGTATCGATTACAGGGCATTAAATGCTGTAACGATAAAGAACAAGTATCCACTGCTGCGCATCGATGATTTATTTGATCAGCTTAGTGGTGCATGTGTATTCTCGAAGATCGATCTCAGATCCGGTTATCATCAGATCAAGGTACGGAGAGAGGACATCCCGAAGATGGCTTTTCGGACGAAGTATGGGCACTATGAGTTTTTAGTCATGCCGTTTGGTTTAACCAACGCACCAACAGTATTTATGAGTATGATGAACAATGTTTTCCACCATTACTTAGATAAGTTCGTGGTGGTATTTATCGACGACATCTTGGTATATTCCAAGATCCAGGAGGAGCACGAGAGACATCTCAGGATCGTGTTGGAGACGCTGAGACATGAGAGGTTGTACGCCAAGCTCAACAAATGTGAGTTCTGCTTTGATAGAGTACCATTTCTGGGACACATAATCACCGAAGATGGGCTATCAGTTGACCCGGAGAAGATAGCTGCAGTTGAGACATGGCCTACCCCTACATCAGTTACAGAGGTTAGGAGTTTCCTCGGACTTGCTGGATATTATCGGAGGTTCGTGGAAAATTTCTCGAGGATCGCTACGCCTATGACGCGACTGACGCGTAAAGGCGAGGAGTTTATCTGGACCGACGAGTGTTAGACGACATTCGATGAGCTGAAGAAGCGTCTAACATCAGCACCGATTTTGACACTACCTTCAGGATCAGGAGGATTTGTAGTGTACAGTGATGCGTCTGGGAGCGGATTAGGTTGTGTACTGATGCAACACAGCAAAGTAATAGCCTACGCATCGAGACAACTGAGAGTTCATGAGAAGAACTATCCGACGCACGATCTAGGGCTAGCTGTAGTGATATTTGTACTAAAGCTATGGCGACACTACCTTTATGGTGAGCGTGTTGAGATTTACACAGATCATAAAAGTCTGAAGTATGTCTATACGCAGAAGGAGCTCAACATGAGACAGAGGCACTGGCTAGAGTTGATGAGAGATTATGATATAGAGTTGCAGTACCACCCTGGCAAGGCTAATGTAGTAGCAGATGCCTTAAGCAGGAAGCCCATGGCATACTTTTTGACGACTCAGCGGCAATTGATAGAGGATCTCCAGGAGCTTGGGATAGAGATTGTATTGCCAGGCATGGATGGACAAATGGCCAGTCTCGAGGTTCAGTCTACATTGATTGAGAGAATTAAGGCAGCCCTGCCTACAGATGCGAGATTTTGACGACTACGAGAGAGGACAGAGGCTGGCATGCAGACGGGACTCAGGATTCATGAAGACGGAACATTAAGGTGTGGAGATCGCCTATATGTTTCGAGTGGCGAGCTACGCTAGGAGTTGATGACCGAGGCTCATAGCTCGATTTATTCTATTCATCCCGGGGGTACGAAGATGTACCAAGATTTGAGACAATATTACTGGTGGCATGGGATGAAGAGCGAGATTGCAAGATTCGTGGCGAGGTGTTTGGTCTGTCAACAAGTCAAGGTTGAACATCAAAGGACTACAGGACTATTGCAGCCGCTTCCCATTCCCGAGTGGAAGTGGGAACACATTACCATAGACTTCGTCACAGGATTCCCGCGGAGCCCTAGCGGGAAGGATGCAGTTTGGGTTGTCGTAGACGGACTCACCAAGTCTGCACATTTCTTGCCCTTCAGAGTTGGGCAATCCACGGAGATTTTAGCTGACATGTATATGAGGCAGATAGTACGACTACATGGAGTGCCTGTCAGCATCGTATCGGATCGTGATTCCAGATTTACGTCATATTTTTGGCGGAGTATGTAGGAGAGTCTAGGAACTCGTCTCAAGTTCAACACTGCATATCATCCACAGACTGATGGCCAGTCAGAGCGCACGATACAAATACTAGAGGATATGTTGAGAGCGTGCATGATCGATCTTGGAGGATCTTGGGAGGACCATCTACACTTGGTAGAATTCTCCTACAATAACAGCTACCAGGCTAGCATACAGATGGCACCTTATGAGGCACTGTACGGCAGGAAGTGTAGGTCACCGGTATGTTGGAGTGACGTGAGAGAGCGTCAGATACTTGGTCCAGAGTTGGTGACACAGACAGTGGAGAAAGTCAAGCAGATTCAGAGCCACCTGCGTGCAGCACAGGACAGACAAAAACATTTGCCAGATACGCACTGCACACCTTTGGAGTTCAAGGAAGGTGACCATATATTTTTGAAGATATCGCCTACTCGTGGTACCATCAGATTCGGAGGCAGAGGAAAGCTGAGTCCGAGGTACATCGGACCTTTTGACATCTTGGAACGAGTTGGCGAAGTGGCTTATCGTCTTGCATTGCCTCCATCATTAAAAGGAGTGCATGACGTATTTCTCGTATCTCAGTTGAGGAGATATGTGGCAGACCCTAGCCATGTGCTTGATCATTCGGAGATTATAGTCGGGCCCAGTTTATCTTACGTAGAGCCGCTAGTGGAGATACTCGATCACAGTGAGAAGACTTTGAGAGGTCAGACTATTCGAATTGTCAGAGTTGCATGGAAGCATCATTCGCCAGGCGAGTCTACCTGGGAGCGCGAGGATTTCATTCGACAACGTTTTTCGTATTTATTTGAGGACCAAGGTACGAATTTACGTACCGCATTTGATTACCAGTTTGCTTTTTAAATTCTCTTAAGCTATTATCGTGCTTTACTTTTAATTTCGGGGACGAAAGTTTTCAAAGTTGGGAAGGATGTAAACCCCCTCATTTATTTCTATAGATAGTCTGGTATGGGTTAGAAAATTTTGGTTTAGCAGTAGATGATTGAGGTTTAGAGTAAGGTTACAGATGTCTGATTGTTATTTAAAACCCTTGGCGCGCCCTACTGTTGTTGAAATAATCAGAGCCCAACATCAGCCCATAAATTCCAACAGATTGTTGCACTCTTGACTTGACACGCCAATTTAGGCGCTGGACTTTTTTGTCACTCAAAATCATATTTTCTTGTGCTCTAAATAAATTGCACAATTTTTCGTAACCAAAATCCTTATTTAATCCCGTATCGCGCACCTGTGTCGTTGCCATCAATTTTTAGACACCCACTCAACCCGTTGAGCCGGACCAATTAAAGGATCCAAGACTGACACCAAGCCTACACCATTCATGACCTTTGTGTCACTCCCAATTGAGATCCCATGTGCCCCATTTAATTTAAGAGCACATGACAATTTTATTCTAATTAAATTGGGGATACCAACTTTGACTAATCCCATTTTAATCCCAATTTAATTCCAATGCCCATTTAATTAAGCCCATGCAAAACACACAATACCCCCTCACCCTACAAAACACCATACACCAATTCTCCCACAATTTTTTCATTATTTTATGTGTTTGTGCAAATACCCAAACTTAAGGGGCTAAATTGCAAATATTGTAACATGTGACATAACCTCATTGGTCAAGGCCAAATGAACAAGCTACCCCACTTCTTTCACCGGTCAAGCTTCCCCCCCTCTCCTTTGGATAAAGAATTAATTTCTCCATATGAAATCTCCACCACCCATTTGAATTGGGCTCATCCTCACTATCCAATCCTCACACCACTCCCTATATAATGTCTCCATCACCACACACAACCCCATGCTTGCCCTAATCCCAATACCTATAGAAACCTACCCCCTCTCTCTCTTCTCCCTCTTCTACATTACAACCGTAGGCTATTTCTTCTCCTTCATTTCTTCTTCTTCCTTTCTTCTTCTCCTTCTTTTACTTCACTTCAACATTCCGACCGGTCACTACGACTTCAACTCCGGCGCTGCCACGAGCCACCACCACCTCCATTTCTAGTGCCTCCCCCGACTCCACCCTACGGCGAGCCCGAGCTCCACCACGGCGAGCTAGCAACCACCTGCTCTGTCACCACATCCCCGTTTTACCAGTCCACCCGACCGTCCCCTCCGACAACTGGCTGCTGCCAAGCCACCGCCACACCCGCCATCACCTTCACGTTCATCAACTGAGCCACCCCGCGTCTGCTCCGGCGGCCAACTCCTCCCTACAGCACTGACAACAGCTCCCTCTCCGGCCAGTTCTTCCCCACCTCCAGCTTCACTACCACCACCGCACTGCCGTTCTCCCCACCGGCGGCTGACCACTACCTCCAGCTTCACTACCACCACTGCACTGCCGTTCTCCCCACCGACGGCTGACCCCCACCTCCAGCTTCACTACCACCACCGCACACCATTACCACCACCTCCACATCCACCATTATCACCGCCACCATTGTCACGAGCCACTCCGGCCAGGCCCTCCATTCTCATGCCAGCCACCACCCTCGTGCCCCTGGACGCCGCCGAGGTAGCCTCTTCCCCAGCTCCCTGTTTAAATCTAAAATTTGTCTATTGCGTAGTTAGTCTATTATTGTGTTTTGTTTAGTGTTATGTGTAACTTAGTTAGTTGGGGTTAGGGTTTAAGAGGTTTAAGTATGCATTGAGTTAGGGTATGATATTATGTTCTTTATGCACTTGAAGGTTGTGAATGATAAATAATAGGTTTAGGGTTTATGTTCATAGTATATAACACAAATTTATGGATATACAATTAAGTTAGGGTTTGAGAATAAATGGATCTTTGTTTAGGGCTACATTTTGCATTGAGATTTAAGGGTTTAGTTCCTGGTAATACATGCAATGAGGATGAAATGCAAGGTTAATATTTAGGGTATTTGAATATATATTGAGTTTATGATATTTGGATACATTGAGATGTTAGGGTATTTCAATTAATATATGCACTATGGATTATTGTTGTTGAGCAAATTAAAGTGTTACGAAATAATACTATTATTTATCATTATTGTGAAAATAATGTGTTATCAAACCATTAATCGGTGATTGGGGACTGATAATTAATGATAGGTTTAATTGAAGAGTAGTACTTATCGTGAATTGGTAATGAAGATATAAAGCGGAAGGTTTAATAAAATATTGATAATTTATTTGAGGATGACATGTATCACCGTGAGTAATAATGTCTGTGAAGATCAGGAGGAATCTGAGGATTGATCATGGCTCAAAATACTGATAAACACTGTGATAAATATAGTAGGATTGAGGATAGTTTGATGATATTGTACAAATGATTAATTTGATTTGACGTAACGTACCATTAGTCAACCTTGGTCAACCCTCTAGCGTCGTGTCCTTGTGAGTTATAGCTGAGTTTGAGCATATGTTTAGACGTGTGTCACATCCCTGTTTGTCGTATGATAGTTTATTGATTGAGTTTGTATCTCATCTTTAGGTACTACGGGACCTGCGGACTCGGACGTGGTACCGGATCCCCGTCATCAGCAGCCGGACGCAGACAAGTGTACCTTGCCACCTTGTATTTCAGTTACAGATATTTATTGTTTCATTATGTACATTGTGCGCGTGTTTGATTACGATCGATACTTCGCGTCCGGATCATAACCGGGTGCAGACGTTCGTCGTACCGTCTTGTAATGAATGCTAGATGTTCGTAACACCTCGATGTACGTACCTGAGTATATCGTCACCCCAGGACACATTCATACACTGATATCGTGCCAGATTTCCTGTTTCCTGATACTGACATCATGACTGGAGACTGGGACGACCTTAGGGCCGAGTTTGTTGGTAGTTATTTCTGTGCGAAGAGACTGCTAGATAGAGGTTCAGGTTCAGCGCACAATCGTTGAACGCTTGGGAAGGGGAAGACAGTTACTAGACGTTTAGGCTCCTCTGCACACGCTTATATATGTATATGTACTATTTCTGTAGTGATCCTGTATCTAGAGTAGTTGTATCACCAATGTGACTCTTTGCTCGGAGCTGCGATACGTCCCGTATGTTTCCGTGTCCGGAGCTACGATTTTATTTTGGACAGCCCACGCGTCGAACGTTGTCTTTAAACTGTGTCTCACTTGTTTGGTTATGATAGATTACCCTATCGTTGCACTTGTACTTTCTGTTATACTTGGCATACTGTATTTTTGTACCTTGTTACGTCCCTCTGAGGACCTGGTTCCCTTCCAGGTTTAGGTGAGAAGGATTACCCAGAGGAGTACGGTCCGGGTACGTATCCAGCAGTAGGACCCATTGCCGAGGACGAGGTCATCCCCGAGGACTTTGCCTAATAACTGGTAGTGACTCTATCCTTGGGACGGTATTACTATCTAGTTATCTGATGTTGTTCCAAGATATCTCATTGCTTACTTTCATTCCATTATTTTGTGCTAGCGGGTTTGTTTCCGTGTGACTACTCTAGTATTTGTACTATAATACTTTATCTCGTGACATTTCCTTTCTGCACATTAGTTGTTATGATTACCTCTATGTGCTCTTATATCTGTTGCCTGTGGATGAGATTTAGATTGACTATTTATGTGTTATGTGTTGGGTTATTCATTGTACTTTACAGCTTAGGTGCACTCCGACAGGCCCATTAGATTGGGATGCCCGTCGAAGTGTGCTGCTGGCCTTTGCCACGTGACTCGGTTCCTTATCTTTGGAATTGGGGCGTAACAACCTCCCATAGGATGGGTAACCTTTCTTAGGATGGGAGACCTCCCATAGGTTGGGTATCCTCCCTTAGGATGGGTAATCTCCCATATGATAGGAGACCTCCCTTAGGATGGGTGACCTTCCTTATGATGGGTGACCTCCCGTAGGATGGATGATCTCCCGTAGGATGGGTGACCTCACGTATGATAGTTGACCTCCGTAGGATGGGTGACCTATAGGAGGGGTGACCTCACGTATGATAGGTGACCTCGCATAGGAGGGGTGACCTTCCTAGGATGGGTAACCTTCATTAGGATGGGTGACCTGCCGTAGGATGGGTGACCTCCCGTAGGATGGGTAACCTCCCTTAGGATGGGTGACCTCCTATAGGATGGGAGATCTCATGTATGATGGGATACCTCCTGTAGGATGGATAACCTCCCATAGGATGGTTTACCTCACGTAGGATGAGTAACCTCCTATAGGATGGTTGACCTCATGGGTGACCTACTGTACGATGGGTGACCTCCATTAGGATGGGTAACCTCCCGTAGGATGGGTAACCTCCCTTTGGATTAGTAACCTCCCTTAAGATTGGTGACCTCCCTAGGATGGGTGACCTCCCTTAGGATGGGTAACCTCCTTTCGGATGGGTTACCTGTAGGATGGGTGATCTCCTGTAGGATGGGTGACCTCCCTTAGAATGGGTGAGGGTGACCTACCTTTGGATGGGTGTTACACATCCTAAGGGAGGTTACCCATCCTACGAGAGGTCACCCATCATAAGGGAGGTCTCCCATCCTACGGAAGGTTACCCATCCTAAGGGAGGTCACCCAACCTACGTAGGATGGGTGACCTCCCTTAGGATGTGTAACCTCCCGTAGGATGGGTGACCTCCCTGTTGGATGGGTAACCTCCCTTTGGATGGGTGGCCTACCTTAGGATGGGTAATCTCCCTTAGGATGGGTGACCTACCTAAGGATGGGTAACCTCCCTTAGGATGGGTTACTACTCGTAGGATGGGTTATCACCCGTAGGATGGGTAACCTCCCTGGTAAACTCCCTAAGGATGGGTGACCTCTTATAAAATATGTAAAACCCCTCGACCAAATTTAGGTCTACTTAGCTTAGATAGAGAGACTAGGGATAGTTTGAAGCCAATTAGAATTAGAACACAGTGTTTCTGATTTATTGTGCAATATTTATATCACTTAGTGCACCTTACTGTTGGTTCGATATTTTGGAGCGCTATATAGCATTTACCTTCAAACAAAATTTACACACTTTTTCTAGATGAGCCAGCCTTCCATTCTGATCCCTGTGTAACTCATAAATACCCTCCCTTGTGCTTCATTTTAGTCGCATAATATTCGTTACAAACGTCCGTTCTTAAATTTAAATAAATCTAACTTTGCATCCTTGTCCGTTCCAATCGAAATTGGATACGCAACCTCGACCCGTTTTGTTCAACCCGAATATTAATAATATTCTATTCTGAGTCTACTACGTCCATGACACTTGTGTTCCACCAAATTTTAACCCTATGTATTCCCAATTAAATTTAGAACACCATTTACATTAATTTTAATTAAATTGGTGTAAGGACCCAACTTAACCTAAAACTAGATCCAACACCAAACCAAACCCCCATTCACACCCTCAAGACTCATACTAAATACCACACACCCTTTTCATCCACTACATTACACCAAACATGGTGTTTTCCCTCATTAAATCCTAATTTTTACTTTCTGTGCAATTTTTCAATTGTTAGGGACTTTTATGCAAAAGTGCAATGAGGTATCACTATCCTATTGGTCAAGGCACATGAAGAACCAACCCTCTCCATCTTTGACCGGTTCAACTCTCTTCCTCTCTCCCTTTTTTTCTATACCCTCTCCTTCATATTGAATCTTGGCCATTCATTCAAAAATGGAGCATCATCTACACCACACACATCCTCCTATATATAATCCCTCATCCTCAACCCTTTTCCCAATGAGCCAAACCCATCCCAAGGCATACATAGGTCGGCCCTAATCCCTAGATTGTCGTCACCTCTCCTTCCTCATGCAAAAACCATCATCCTCCATTATTCTCTACATCACCAACACCAAGCTCCAAACCTACATATTAAACCCTGAACCTAACCCTAAACTTTCCATCACCTTCATCCTCCATCTCCGGCTAGTCCTCCACCCTGCACTGCCGTTCTAGACTTCCCCCCTGACCATTATTTTCCTAAGCACTCCCACCTCGCCATAGGCCGTCCCCGAGCCGCCTATCCCTTCGACACCGTCTGAGCGGCCTACCCGACTCGTCCCCGACTTCCCAATGTCGACCTCCGCCGAGCAGCACCGTCAGACCTCCCTATCGCCTGTCAGCCAACACCCTCACCACCACGACATCCCCCGCTGTCAACAGCCACGATCGGACCTACCCCAACCACCGAGCCCCAACAGCCACCCAGTTCCCTGCCATCCACAACTTCATCATTACCCCGCCCTCGCTAGACTTTCATCTCCGCCGGCTCAGCCCTCTCCCTCACGAACTCTCGACGACAACCTCCATCATCTCCTCCTCTTCCACAGCCCTATCCCCCATTGACTTCCTTCATCCCCGCCACCGTCTCCTCCCATCTCCCAGTCACCACCTCCCCTTCTCATCATCGTCTACATCTCCATCGACCCGACCACGCCGAACTCCTACAGCAGCGGCAACCTTTATCATTCTCATCATCATCATCATCATCATCATCACCATCATCATCACCTTCATCATCGACCCCGTGCGTGCCCATCAAGGTTCATAGATTACCCTTTCCTTCATATGTGCGTTGTATGACACTGCATTGGTAAAAAATCATAATAGTTGGTACGTGTACATGCATTTTTGTATGATAATTAGGTTTAAATATATGAGTACTTCATGGGAAATTAGGTTAATTAGTATGAATATCATTATTACTAGGTTTAGTATTTACTTCATGGAAATTAAATTATTAGTATGAATATTACATATTTATATATGTTGTGTAGACCTAGGTGTATTAATATAATTATAAGTATTGAGTAATGCTAAATAATATACTAAGGTGATATATATAGTTATGTATTAAACGTATTTTTGAACTCACTGCCTTATGTGTACCCTTACCTGCTAGCTAGACCATGTGTTAGTGTTACACGAGATTTGGAGAGTTGGATATTGTGTTAGTGTTAGTTGTTTGTCTTGTTATGCACAATATTCGAGGACATGACACTTGTGCGTTAGATATCCACACTTGACCCTGCTAGTTGACCAGTACCACCCCTGCCTTGCATAGTTTTTGAGTTCAGTATAATCGTGTTTGTGTTGTGCTAGTATAACAACTGATGCTATATTGTATTATATTATATATATATAGGACCATTGGATCGTCCTGCGAGACTTCGGGAGCAGGTTATTGGCACTCGCAGTTTGAGGACCCAGGCAAGTATACCTTGCCTTGTTGTACTGTTTAAATTCAATTATTATTTAGTTGCATGTTTATTTGTTTTAATATTATATAACTGAGCATCCAAGAATAACTTGGGTGCAACAACGGTGGCGTCGCATTTTGTCTTTATTATATATTATGCATGTCGACCTAGTTTAACGAGACCACCACATGTTTTAGAGGCATAATTATATTTTATTTGGCCGTTACACATTTCTTACACGAGTTGTGAGTCTCATATAGATCACGGACTTACGTATTGACTGATCATCAGTATGTATTGGACGTGTGATAGAAAAATAACTGCTAATAGAGATATGTTAGAAGACTTAGCAGTTATTAGTAGTCCAGGAATATAGCCTATTATAGTTCGGTGGTCCAATCCTTGTCCTTGTTTGTTTGTAGGGTTGGGCTATTGTTCTAACAATAGGTTATGAACCAAAGTTACGACGCCGATACTTGCACTCCGTCTCAACATAGTAGCTAAAACGTGTTGTGGATACAACATACAAAGAGCATGGGGGCGGGTGTCACGCCCCGATCTCCTGCAGGCAATCGGCCGTTCCCGCTAGGCGGGAATCACCCTCGCCAGCGCTCCCGTGGAACGATCGCTTGACCCATCCGGGCGTGATGCCGCACGAGCATGAGCCACGCCCGTAAAGGTCGGGGTTCATTGGCTGGCGGTAAGAGTTCTAAGCCACAGAGTCGCACAGATTGTCCGAGTGCAGCGGAGTCATGAACGCATAGGCTATCGGTAACAGGTTCACTGAGTCGACAATATAGCAGAAGCATTAAAACACAAGTTGAAGTAAAGCAACTCTTTTTATTGATATGAACAAGTGTTTCAAGCGGCGTATAGCGAGATTATAAGTCGCTCAAGCCTCTCTCTCTGAAACAGTTAAAGCGTGCCAAGTGGCTATAATTGTGGAATGATTGTACAGGCGATATTCAGGCGATGTTTAGGCGATGTTCACAATATTATGTCTTGTATATGTGCTTCAGTCTCGGACGCACCGTTGCTTCGGAGTGATCACCACGCCTTAGCACGCACGAAGGAGGCATCCGCACCGAATGAGGTTTTCCTGCACCCTGCATACAAACTGGTGGATTATCAGTACATTGAATGCACTGGTGGGGAAGCTACTCGCCCGCTCTACAAATCCAAACACGTAAATACAGGTTCCGTGCACAACTATTAAGTTGTCTTTCTAGTTGCCTTAGGATCAGTTTTATGCAAATATTGAATAGCCTAACCGTGTGGCAGTGTGCCATGCGACATGAGAGAAAATACGGCGAGACTTACCAACTTACCATCTCCTTCCCTGTCCAAGACAAACATTGAGGCAAACATTGTTAATTCAAGCACGGGCAAGTATAAACATTCAGGGGCATAGCATATGCAAACACGAGGGTCGTTTTAACATGATCGTTCAGGTGTTCAGTTGTTTCTTGATGCGATACAATGACTCGCACGCGGATATCCGCTAAGCGAGGATGACTTATCTATATGAACATGTGTCGCTGGCATAGCCATAAAGGACCGTTTATAGTCTTGAACGAGGATGGAAAGCAACAAAGATTCGTTGTTGGCTGCAGACCATCCTGTCCAGATGCGTGAGACTATCGTGCAGTTCCATCCGGATCAGAACGGTCCCAGTGCCCCGGTGACCGCCCGTGGAACCGAATGACCTTGTTTCCAAGTTGTCCGCGACATGCAGGTCAGGGCCATTCCAAATCCATAACGTGATATGATAATCCATGGTTCATGATCTGAACTGAGCGTTTGCTCAAGGAGCTGAGATTCGTGGATTCGTTAACATGATTCTCAGTTCAGATTGATGTGATTATCATTCATTTGCACGTGACATGATTCTCGTTCAGTATTCGTTTGCCCTGATGCGTGCCCCTGGTTTGGGGATTGCCTTGGCGACCCAACGGTCCCGGATACTTGCAGGTTCATTTAGGCACGGAACGACTACGTAGTAGTCTCCCGGGGTTTGGATAAAAACATGGCAACATTCAAGCAGACAAGCATGCGTTTCTAAGGACATAAGTAAACACGTTTGCTCGGACCCGAAGGTAAGTCGAGAGATGAAGCAGTTAGGGACTTAGCATGCGAGGGTCTGAATATTAGCAGTATTTCAATTTCCATGTTCTAGCATAAGCAATACAAGTTAGGATTATTCCCTTAGCTAGGTGCGTTGGATTTATTAGCATGCAGGGGGTGAATCACCTAGCGACTAGTATGAATCGTTCCAGATTTTATGTGTGCTGGCTAAGCAAAGACAAGTTCACCGTAGCCACCCACCTTAGCGATGATTCACCTTGTTAGAGCCATACGTCAAGCGAGCCTCTGAAAGCCTAAGCTGAATTCCTGTAGGGACAAGTCTGGATATCCTTTACTTTTCGTTTGAGACAAAGCGGGTCGGGACAGTTGCACTATCGCCGTTTGAGACGGCAGTCCGCTTGAGCGGAATGGGGTGTTACAGCGGGGAGGACGACTAGTAGGCGTATGGGATACCCACCTTTTTTATACAGATACCGTATTCTTCGGAGCGATACGGATGTATATATTTATGCAGATACCGTGTTCTTTAGAGTATTGGATGTTACTTGTGGTTTTGCAAATACCATACTCTAGAGAATGTTAGACATTATTACTTATACAGATACCACGCTCCTCGGAGCTGGATATTATTATATTGCAGAGTGCCCTTATGGGGGCATATGTGGCATATACTCGCCAGTCACGGCGATTGGTGAATTACGTCAACATATGTCTAACATACACTTCCCATACGGACTAAGTTATCCTCAAATTGTATTTCACTTAGCTGGTTAGTCCACCCTTGAGTTTTTACAATATTTACTTTATGGCATATCTTTTTGTATCTTGTTACGTCCCTCTGAGGACCTGGTTCCCTTCCTGGTTATTTGTGCAGTTTACTGGATGCTTGATCGTTGCAGGTATCTTTACATTTTTAGCTATTATCGTCATGTACTACTTTCCATTTTTGATTCTGCTTTTATAGCCTAGTATTTATAGGCCTATGTTTTTCTTTTGGCCTATTCGAACAAATGTATTATTGGGCTGCAGACTAATGATACGTATCGTTCTTTCTTAAGATTTATTTACTATGGATTGAGATTTAGTTTAGTTGTTGCATGTTAGAATTAGATTATTAACTGGATCACTTGACCGTGGACAACGTAAGTGCACTTCGTCGGGTCGATTAAATTGGAAAGCCCTACGGAGTCGTACCAGCTGGCCATTGGCACGTGTCTGGTCCTCTACGTTTTAGGATTAGGGCGTGACAGGATGGGTGACCTCACTTAGGATGGGTGACCTACCGTAGGATGGGTAACCTCCCGTAGGATAGGTGACCTCCCTTAGGATAGGTGATCTCCTGTGGGATGGCTGACCTCCAGTAGGATGGGTAACCTCCCTTAGGATGGGCAACCTCCCGTATGATGGGTAACCTCACATAGGATAGGTGACCTCCCTTAATATGGGTAACCTCCCGTAGGATGGGTAACCTCCCGTAGGATGGGTGACCTCCCTGAGGATGGGTAACCTCCCTTAGGATGGGTGACATCCTTTATGATGGGTGACCTCCCGTAGGATGAGTGACCTCCCGTAGGATGGGTAACCTCCCATAGGATTTGTAACATCCCTTAGGATGGGAGACCTCCCATAGGTTGGGTATCCTCCCTAAGGATGGGTAACCTCCCTTAGGATAGGAGACCTCCCTTAGGATGGGTGACCTTCCTTAGGATGGGTGACCTCCCGTAGGATGGATGATCTCCCGTAGGATGGGTGACCTCACGTATGATAGGTGACCTCTCGTAGGATGGGTGACCTATAGGAGGGGTGACCTCACGTATGATAGGTGACCTCGCATAGGAGGGGTGACCATCCTAGGATGGGTAACCTTCAATAGGATGGGTGACCTGCCGTAGGATGGGTGACCACCCATTGGATGCTTAACCTCCCTTAGGATGGGTGACCTCCTATAAGATGGGAGACCTCCTGTAGGATGGGAGACCTCCTGTAGGATGGGTAACCTCCCATAGGATGGTTGACCTCACGTAGGATGGGTGACCTCCTGTAGGATGGTTGACCTCCATTAGTATGGGTAACCTCCCGTAGGATAGGTGACCTCCCTTTGGATTCGTAATCTCCCTTAAGATTGTTGACCTCCCTAGGATGGGTGACCTCCCTTACGATGGGTAACCTCCTTTCGGATGGGTAACCTATAGGATGGGTGACCTCCTATAGGATGGATGATCTCCTATAGGATGGGTGACCTCCCTTAGGATGGGTGAGGGTGACCTACCTTTGGATGGGTGTCACCCATCCTAAGGGAGGTTACCCATCCTACGAGAGGTCACCCATCCTAAGGGAGGTCACCCATCCTACGGAAGGTTACCCATGCTAAGGGAGGTTACCCAACCTACTTAGGATGGGTGACCTCCCTTAGGATGGGTAACCTCCAGTAGGATGGGTGACCTCCATGTTGGATGGGTGACCTCCCTTTGGATGGGCGACATACCTTAGGAAGGATAACCTCCCTTAGGATGAGTGACCTACCTAAGGATGGGTAACCTCCCTTAGGATGGGTTACCACCCGTAGGATGGGTTACCACCCATATGATGAGTAACATCCCACGTAACCTCCCTAATGATGGGTGACCTCTAATAGGATGGGTAACCTCCCTTAGGATGGGTGACCACCCTTAGGATGGGTAACCTCCCGTAGGATGGTTGACCACCCTTTGGATAGGTAATCTCCTGTAGGATGGATGACCTCCCGTAGGATGGGTAACCTCCCTTAGGATGGGTGAGTTCCTGTAGGATGGGTAACCTCCCGTAGGATGGGTGACCTCCCTAAGGATGGGTAACCTCCATTAGGATGCATGACCTCCCTTAAGATGGGTGACCTCCCATAGGATGGGTGACCTCTCGTAGGATGGAAAACCTCCCGTAGGATGGGTGACCTCCCATAGGATGGGTAACATCCCATAGGATGGGTGACCTCCCTTAGGATGGGAGACCTCCCATAGGTTGGGTAAACTCCCTTATGATGGGTAACCTCCCTTAGGATGGGAGACCTCCCTTAGGATAGGTGACCTTACGTAGGATTGGTGATCTCTCGTAGGATGTGTGACCTATATGATGGGTGACCTCACATATGATAGGTGACCTCCCGTAGGATTGGTGACCTATAGGATATCACGACCCGATTCCGTAGAATCGTTGAGGCATCCCCCGAATCGTGACCGCCGTGTGGGCCTGGGGTTGCGCCCGCACAAGGCTTTAATGATTTGCATAGAAAGCACATATTCAGAGTACGCAGATAAATTGAAACACAAATTTAAAACATGGAAACGTTCTCTTTATTGATAATGAACATCTATTACAAACTCCTGAACGAGTCAGCTAATATGCCGTACGGGCTTACAAAAGAGTTGACTCAAAATGAGATAGCAGTCCTGTACATTACATCCCTTTATAACTTCAAAATGATAAAGACCTCCGGGCTGGAAGACGGCTTTGCCACGAAGCTGCATTTGTGTATGAAGAGTTGCAAGCTCCTGGTTCAAAATGCTTTAAGGGCGGCGCGATCAGGATGCGCCAACAGCTGGACTGGATCGGGAAGACGACTTCGGCTCCTCGCTCGGTTCGCCTTGGTGCGGAGAACCTGTTTCAACGAGTGTCAGTGTATCGAAACATACTGGTGAAGGCGAGCTAACCGAACTATACCAATCAACACGTTGTTTTAATGAAGCATGCATATTTGTGGGTTTCTATCTCGCCTTAGTTCATTTACAAGTAAGCAGCATATAGAATTTACTGAAATGAACGTGCCACCGTTCGGTGGATTTTACCTGCCCGTCTAAATTACCTGCACAATACTTACCATGCCTTCCCTGCCACGAAGACACAAGTTAGTTTACAACAGGTTTAAATATACACGATATGGATCACTAGCTAGATGCCACGAGGGACAAGTTATAGTCTCAAGATGGAGGAGTGTGCAACACGGTGCACGCCTCGTTCCGACTATACAGACGACTATACAGACGTTTCGTCCGGATCGGATCGGTCCTAGTGCCCCAGCGACCGTCCGCTGGAACCAGAAACCTTGTGCACAAGTTGTCCGTGATCTAACAGAGTCTATTTAGGTTTCTATCAATTCATGCAGTTGAGGCAACACGAGTACAGACAAGCAGTATTGCTTGATTCGTTTAGCAGAGCCTCCCTGAACAGTTATGCGCATACAAGGTGCTTAATTCAATTATAGAAGAAGATGAATTCTAACTAAAATTGAAGCATGTATAGAACATCCCCAAACGAAAAAGCATGCAGATGAGTAACCGTTTATAAGTTTAGTTGACAAGCAATATTCCAAGTCTATTCCCTTTTTATCTTGATCTCTTTTATTATTACTTGGTATCGTTTGATCGGGGCGAAGAAGAATGCAAGATTTTAGGGTGTGAAGCTTGGAAGCAGGGCTAGCTAATCGGGTTGGTAGCCACTCACTTGGTTGGAAGGAAAGGAGAAGGAAAGAGGCGCTTCACGACTCCGCTCGCAAGCCGCCTACTGCTTGTTCACCTGTATTGCACGAACAGCTCGATCAATACTCCTTCCACTCTTTCCAATCTCGGAATTGAAGTGCAATTCAAGGAACGAAAACAATGAAATCATCGAAACCGTTCAAGAAAATCCAAGCAAATCCAAAACCAACTCAAAGCACGAAAGCAACAAGCGACATCGAAAACCGAGGTAATAAAAGATAGCAGCGGAGAGGTCCCTCCTGACTCTGCCGCTAAGTCGATCTCGGGGGCACGGTCTACTGAATATGGGAATCGATTCCGAAAAGACAAATCCATAACGAGGATGAGTTCTTGATTCAATCTATCCCGATCGAACGATACCGTCTTGTGTTTCTTAGTCGCGCTCCTCGAATAGGAGGAACGGGGCGCTACATCCTACCCAACTAATTGGAAGTTTCGTCCCGAAACTTAAGAACAGAACCAACCGTTTGTAATTATTTTGTTGAGGCGGAAGCTTAGAGGGGAGCGGACAATCCCGAGATACGTGGCCCTGTCCGCCACAGTTGAAGCATAGACCTTTTCGGAGGTAACAATTGGTAGTGGAATGCCCTGGCTTTTTGCAGAAATTATAATAGGGCCGTGGGTTCGCTTTCTGATGGCTACCGTTGTTCTGACGCTTTGCAGCGGTGTTTCCTCCTTCGTTGCTATGGCGTTTGTGACTGGATGTATGCACAGCACCGGCAGCAACATGAGGATAATGTGGTTCAAGAGATAGAGCGTGATTCATGACTTCACGTATTATCTCGTACTGATTATTGACTACGTGCACATGGATGGCACGGTGTAAACCACCTTCAAACCTTCTAGCTCGACTCGCTACATCAGGTAAATAGGCCCTAGCGAATTTGGAGAGTCGGTTGAATTCGGCGGAGTACTGTTTAACTGTCATACTGCCCTGCCGCAGCTGCACGAAATCATTCTCCATTTGACGTTGTACTGGAGGGGGTATAAACTCCTCTTCAAATGCGGCACGAAAAGTCGTCCACGAGATCGTCTTCTCTTCGTGATCAAATTGGAGAGATTGTCGATGCACGTTCCACCAATCGTGCGCATTGAGACGAAGCTGAAGTTGGGCGCAGGCGACGCGCTTCTCTTCGGGGACCTCTAACAGAGCGAAGTGATCTTCAAGTTCGGCTAGCCAATCTAGAGCTACCATTGGGTCCTCAGTCCCGTTGAATGGGGTGTTGCAGACTTTCTTGAAGTGGCCCAAGTTGAAGGCAGTCACGTCCCTCGGCCTTGGGATTTGTGGCGTCTCTACTTCAAGCACGGGATGTTCCACCGGAGTCGTTGTTGTTGCGGCGGAATGGTTGGCAGCCAAAGTCTGAACGATCTGTTGCAGGGTATCTACCTGCTTCTGTTGGACTGAGAATCGGGTCTCTAAATTGCTTTCGAACTTGGCTTGGCGAGCATCGTCTCGTTGTCGTTGTGCTTCTAACATTTGCATCACCTGCTCTAGCGGGTCGACTTGAGACATGCCTCGCTGGCTCTGAGAGCTTCCCGAAGTACCCGAACTACTTTCTTGTGTTTCGTTCGGTGCTTGCGCTGCAAATTACGCTGGTGCCATTCCTTCAAAAGAAGGTAAATTACATTAGAATCATAATGTATTATGGACTTATTGCATGAATGTATCTTATTTTGGCCTAGCGAGTTCAAGAGTTCGCACAGAAATTTGATCGTTAAAGGAACTTTTCCAGTACGAGAGTCTAAGGAATTTGAATCTGTGCTCTGATACCATTATGTCATGACCCGATTCCGTAGAATCGTTGAGGCGTCCCCCGAATCGTGACCGCCATGCGGGCCTGGGGTTGCGCCCGCACAAGGCTTTAATGATTTGCATAGAAAGCACATATTCAGAGTATGCAGATAAATTGAAACACAGATTTGAAACATGGAAAAGTTCTCTTTATTGATAATGAACATCTATTACAAACTCCTGAACGAGTCAGCTAATATGCCTCACGGGCTTACAAAAGAGTTGACTCAAAATGAGATAGCAGTCCTGTACATTACATCCCTTTATAACTTCAAAATGATAAAGACCTCCGGGCTGGAGGACGACTTTGCCACGAAGCTGCATTTGTGTATGAAGAGTTGCAAGCTCCTGGTTCAAAATGCTTCAAGGGCGGCGCGATCAGGATGCGCCAACAGCTGGACTGGATTGGGAAGACGACTTTGGCTCCTCGCTCGGTTCGCCTTGGTGCGGAGAACCTGTTTCAAAGAGGGTCAGCATGTCAAAACATACTGGTGAAGGCGAGCTAACCGAACTATACCAATCAACCCGTTGTTGTAATGAAGCATGCATATTTTTGGGTTTCTATCTTGCCTTAGTTCATTTAAAAGTAAGCAACATATAGAATTTACTGAAATGAACGTACCACCGTTCGGTGGATTTTACCTGCCCGTCTGAATTACCTGCACAATACTTACCATGCCTTCCCTGCCACGAAGACACAAGTTATTTTGCAACAGGTTTAAATATACACGATATGGATCACTAGCTAGATGCCACGAGGGACAAGTTATAGTCTCAAGACGGAGGAGTGTACAACACGGTGCACGCCTCGTTCCGACGATACAGACGACTATACAGACGTTCCGTTCGGATCGGATCGGTCCCAGTGCCCCGACGACCGTCCGCAGGAACCAGAAACCTTGTGCACAAGTTGTCCGTGATCTAACAGAGTCTATTTAGGTTTCTATCAATTCATGCAGTTGAGGCAACACGAGTACAGACAAGCAGTATTGCTTGATTCGTTTAGCAGAGCCTCCCTGAACAGTTATGCGCATACAAGGTGCGTAATTCAATTATAGAAGAAGATGAATTCTAACTAAAATTGAAGCATGTATAGAACATTCCCAAATGAAAAAGCATGCAGATGAGTAACCGTTTATAAGTTTAGTTGATAAGCAATATTCCAAGTCTATTCCCTTTTTATCTTGATCTCTTTTATTATTACTTGGTATCGTTTGATCAGGGAGAAGAAGAATGCAAGATTTTAGGGTGTGAAGCTTGGAAGCAGGGCTAGCTAATCGGGTTGGTAGCCACTCACTTGGTTGGAAGGAAAGGAGAAGGAAAGAGGCGCTTCACGACTCCGTTCGCAAGCCGCCTACTGCTCGTTCACCTACATTGTACGAACAACTCGATTAATACTCCTTCCACTCTTTCCAATCTCGGAATTAAAGTGCAATTCAATGAACCAAAATAATGAAATCATCGAAACCGTTCAAGAAAACCCAAGCAAATCCAAAACCAACTCAAAGCACGAAAGCAACAAGCAACATCGAAAACCGAGGCAATAAAAGATAGCAGCGGAGAGGTCCCTCCTGACTCTGCCACTAAGTCGATCCCGGGGGCACGGTCCACTGAATATGGGAATCGATTCCAAAGAGACAAATCCATAACGAGGATGAGTTCTTGATTCAATCTATCCCGATCGAACGATACCGTCTTGTGTTTCTTAGCCGCGCTCCTCGAATAGGAGGAACGGGGCGCTACATAGGATGGAGACCTTACGTATGATATGTGACCTCCCATATGATGAGTGACCTCCTTAGGATGGGTGACCTCCAATAGGATGGGTAACCTCCATTAGGATGGGTGACCACCCGTAGGATGGGTAACCTTCCGTAGGATAGGTAACCTCCCGTAGGATGGGTAACCTCCCTTAGGATGTGTGACCTCCTCTAGGATGGGTAACCTCCCGTAGGATGGGTGACCTCCCTTAGGATGGATGACCTCCCCTAGATTGGGTGACCTCCCGTAGGATGGGTGACCTATCTTGGGATGGATGACCTTCCTTAGGATGGGTGACCTCCCGTAGGATCAGTGATCTCCCGTTGGATGGGTGATCTCCCGTAGGATAGGTGATCTCACGTATGAAAGGTGTCCTATAGGTTGAGTGACCTCACTTATGATAGGTGACCTCCCATATGATGGATGACCTCTCTAGGATGGGTGACCTCCCGTAGGATGGGTGAACTACAATAGTATGGTTGATCTCCTATAGGATAGGTAACCTAACATAGGATGGGTGACCTCCCTTAGGATCGGCGACCTCTCGTAGGATGGGTGACCTCCCTTAGGATGGGTGACCTCTATTTGGATGGGTTACCTCCATTTAGATAGGTAACCTACTATTGGATGGAAAACCTACCATAGGATGGGAGGCCTCCCTTAGGAGGTCACCCATCCTAAGGTAGCATCCAAAGGGAGGTCATCCATCCTACGAGAGGTCACCCATCCTACGAGAGGTCACACACATCTTAAGGGAGTCATCCATCCTATGGGAGGTTACCCATCCTACGATGGATCACCCATCTTAAGGTTGGTCACCCATCCTACGAGAGATCACCCATCCTGAGGGAGGTTACACCCATCTTAAGGTAGGTCACACCTATCTTAAGGGAGGTCACCCATCCTACGAGAGGTTACCCATTCTAAGGGAGGTCACCCATCCTACGGGAGGTCACCCATCCAAATGGAGGTAACCCATCCTAAGGGATATTACCTATACTAAGGGTGGTCACCCATCCTATAGGAGGTCACCCATCCTACGGGAGGTCATCCATCATACGAGAGGTTGTCCATCCTATGGGAGGTCACCCATCCTACGGGAGGTCACCCATCCTACTGGAGGTCACCCATCCTAAGGGAGGAAGAGAGGTTACCCATCCTATGAGAGGTCACCCATCCTAAGGGAGGAAGGGAGGTTTCCCATTCTTAGGGTAGTCACCCATCCGTAGGAAGGTAACCCATCCTTGGGGAGGTCACCCATCCAAAGGTAGGTCACCCATTCTAATAGAGGTTACCCATCCTAAGGGAGGTCACCCATCCTATGGGAGGTCTCCAATCCTAAGGGAGGTTATCCATCCTAAGGGAGGTCACACATCCTATGAAAGGTTACTCATCCTAAGGGATGTTACCCATCCTAGGTTAGGTTACCCATCATAAGGGAGGTTACCCATCCTACAGGAGGTCACCCATCTTAAGGAAGGTCACCCATCCTACGGGAGGTTATCCATCCTACAGGAGATTACCCATCCTACAAGAGGTCACCCATCCGACGGGAGGTTACCCGTCCTAAGGGAGGTTACCCGTCCTACAGGAGGTCACCCATCCTATGGGAGGTCACTCATCCTACGAGAGGTCACCCATCCTACGGGAGGTCACCCATCCTACGTTAGGTCACCCATCCTATAGGAGGTCACTTATCCTACGGGAGGTTATCCATCCTATGATAGGTCGTCCATACTATATGTCAACCATCCTAAGGGAGGTTACCCATCCTATAGGTCACTCATCCTAATGGGTAACCTCCCTTAGGATGAGTAACCTATAGGATGGGTAACCTCCCTTAGGATGGTTGACCTATAGGATTGGTGACCTCCCTTACGATGGGTGACCTTCCTTAGGATGGTTGACCTATAGGATGGGTGACCTCCCTTAGGATGGGTAACCTCCCTTAGGATGGGTGACCTATAGGATGGATGACATCCCTTAGGATGGGTAACCTCTCTTAGGATGGGTGACCTCCCTAAGATCGGTAAACTTTCGTAGGATGGGTGATCTCCCTTAGGATGGGTATCCTCCATTAGGATGGGTAACCTCCGGTAGGATGAGTGACCTCTCCTATGATGGTTACCTATAGCAGGATAGGTAACCTCCCGTAGGACGGGTGACCTCTCGTCGGATGGATAACCTCTATTAGGATGGGTGACCTTCCGTAGGATGGGTGACCTATAAGAAGGGTAACCTCCCGTAAGTTGAGTAACCTCCCTTAGGATAGGGGACCTCCCGAAGGATGGGGGACCTCCCGTAGGATGGGTAACCTCCTGTAGGATGGGTGACCTCCCTAGGATGGGTGACCTCCCACCGGATGGGTGATCTCTCGAAGGATGGATGACCTCCCTTAGGATGGGTAACCTCCCTTAGGATGGGGTACCTCCCGTAGGATGTGTGACCTCCCTAAGATGGGTGACCTCCCGTAGGATGGAGGACCTCCCGTAGGATGGGTAACCTTCCGTATGATGGATAACCTCCCTTAGTATGGGTGACCTCTAGGATGGGGGACCTCCTGAAGGACGGGTGATCTCCTGTAGGATGGGTGATCTCCCTTAGGATGTGTCACCTTCCTTAGGTTGGCTAACCTCCCTTAGGGTGACCTCCCGTAGGATGGGTGACCTCCCATAGGATGGGTGATCTCTATTTAGATGGGAAACCTACCATAGGATGGGTGACCTACCGTAGGATGGGTGACCTTCCGTAGGATGGGTAAATTCCCTTAGGATCCCATCCTTCGGGAGGTCATCCATCCTATGGTAGGTCACCCATTCTATGGTAGGTTTCCCATCCTATGATAGGTCACCCTTCCTAGGGTACGTCACCCATCCTTCGGGAGGTCACCCATCCTATGGTAGGTTATCCATCCTAAGGGAGGTTACCCAACCTATGGGAGGTCACCCACCAAACGTGAGGTTACCCATCCTAAGGGAGGTTACCCATCATATAGGTCACCCATCCTATGCGAGATTACCCATCCTACAGGAGATTACCCATCCTAAGGGAGGTCACCCATCCTACGGGAGGTCACCTATCCTACAGGAGATCACCCATCCTAAGGGAGGTTACCCATCCTTCTGGAGGTCACCCATCCTTCGGGAGGTCACCCATCCTATGGTAGGTTTCCCATCCAAATGGAGGTTACCCATCCTACGGGAGGTCACCCATCCTAATGGAGGTCACCCATCCTACGGGAGGATACTCATCCTACGGGAGGTAACCCATCCTACGGGAGGTTACCGATCCAAAGGAAGGTCACCAATCCTTAGGGAGGTTACCCATCCTACGGGAGGTCCACCATCCAACAGGAATTCACCCATCCTAAGGGAGGTTACTCATCCTATGGTAAGTTTCTCATCCTATGATAGGCTTCCCATACAAATGGAGGTAACCCATCCCAATGGAGGTCACCAATCCTAAGGGAGGTTTCCCATCCTATGGTAAGTTTTTAATCCGAATGGAGGTTACCCATCCTACGGTAGGTCTCCCATCCTAAGGGAGCTTTCCCATCCTATGGTAGGTTTTCCATCCAAATGGAGGTTACCCATCCTAAGGGAGGTCACCCATCATCAGGGGGTTACCCATCCTATGAAGGGCACCCATCCTATGGAGGTTACCCATCCTATGGTAGGTTTCCCATCATAAGGGAGGTTACCCATCCTAAGGGAGGTTACTCATCCCACGGGAGGTCACCCATCCTAAGCGAGGTCACCCATCCTATGGGAGGTCACCCATCTTACGGGAGGTTACCTATCCTGCGGGAGGTCACCTATCATACAGGAGATCACCCATCGTAAGCGAGGTCACCCAACCTAAGGGAGGTTACTCATCCTGTAGGAAGTCCCCCATTCTACGGAAAGTCACCCATCCTACGTGTGGTTACCCATCCTAAGTTAGGTAACCCATCCTACGGGAGGTTACCCATCCTAAGGGAGGTAACCCATCTACGGGAGGTCATCCATCCTAAGGTAGGTCACCTATCCTACGGGAGGTTACTCATCCTACGAGAGGTCACCCATCCTACTGGAGGTCACCCATCATACAGAAAGTCACCCATCCTAAGGGAGGTCAACCATCCTACAAGAGATCACCCATCCTAAGTGAGGTCACCCATCCAAAGGGAGGTTACTCATCTTGCGGGAGGTCCCCCATCCTACGGGAAGTCACCCATCCTATGTGAAGTTATCCATCCTAAGTTAGGTAACCCATCCTACGGGAGGTTACCCATCCTAAGGGAGGTAACCCATCCTACGGGAGGTCACCTATCCTAAGGTAGGTCACCTATCCTACAGGAGGTTACCCCTCCTACGAGAGGTCACCCATCCTACTGGAGGTCACCTATCCTACAGAAGGTCACCCATCCTAAGGGAGGTTAGCCATTCTAAGGGAGGTCACCCATCTTACAGGAGATCACCCATCCTACAGGAGGTCACCCATCCTAAGCGAGGTCACCCATCCTAAGAGAGATCACCCATCCTACGGATGGTAACCATCCTAAGGGAGGTTATCCATCATACGGGTGGTAACCTATCTTAAGGGAGGTCACCCATCCTAAGGGAGGTCACCCATCCAATGAAGGTCACCCATCCTATTGTAGGTTTTCCATCCTTAGGGAGGTTATCCATCCTAAGGGAGGTTACTCATCCTATGAGAGGTCCCCCATCCTACAGAAGATTACCCATCCTAAGTGAGGTCACCCATCCTAAAGGAGGTTACTCATCCTACGGGAGGTCCCTATCCTTCGGGAGGACACCCATCCTTCGGGAGGTCACCCATCTTAAGGGAGGTTTTCCATCCTATGGGAGGTTTTCCATCCAAATATCGGTCACCTATCATACCCATCCTATGTGAGGTTACCCATCCTAAGGGAGGTAACCCATCCTACGTGAGGTTTCCCATCCTAAGGAAGGTAATCCATCCTATGTGTGGTTATCCATCCTACGGGAGGTCACCCATCCTAAGGGAGGTCATCAATCCTATGGGAGGTCTCCAATCCTATGGTAGGTTTCCTATCCAAATAATGGTTACCCATCATACGGGAGGATATCCATCCTAAGGGAGGTAACCCATCTTACGGGAGGTTACCCATCCTAAGGGAGGTAACACATCCTATGGGAGGTCACCCATCCTAAGGTAGGCCACCTGACCTACGGGAGGTTACCCATCCTACGAGAGGTCACCCATCCTACTGGAGGTCACCCATCCTACAGAATATCATCCATCCTAAGGAAGGTTACCCATCCTAAGGGAAGTCACCCATCCTACCGGAGATCACCCATCCTACAGGAGGTCACCCATCGTAAGCGAGGTCACCCATCCTAGGGAGGTTACCCATCATATGGTAGGTTACCCATCCTAAGGGAGGTTACCCATCCTTCAGGTGGTAACCTATCTTAAGGGAGGTCACCCATCCTTAGGCAGGTTACCCATCCTAGGAAGGTCACCCATCCTATGGAGGTTACCCATCCTACGAGAGGTCACCCATCCTACAAGAGGTTACTCATCCAATGGAGGTTACCCATCCTATGGAGGTTACCTATCCTATGGTAGGTTTCCCATCCAAATAAAGGTTACCCATCATATGGGAGTATACCCATCCGAATGGAGGTAACACATCCTTCGGGAGGTTACCCATCCTTAGGGAGGTAACCCATTCTACGGGAGGTCACCCATCCTAAGGTAGGTCACCTATCCTATGGGAGGTTACCCATCCTACGAGAGGTCACCCATCCTAATGGAGGTCACTCATCCTACAGAAGGTCACCCATCCTAAGGGAGGTTACCCATCCTAAGGGAGGTCACCCATCCTATAGTAGATCACCCATCCTAAGCAAGGTCACCCAATTTAAGAGAGGCCACCTATCCTACGGATGGTAACCATCCTAAGGGAGGTTACCCATCCTACGGGTGGTAACCTATCTTAAGGAAGGTCACCCATCCTAAAAGAGGTTACCCATTCTAAAAGAGATTACCCATCCTATAAAGGTCACCCATCCTATGGAGGTTACCCATCCTATGGTAGGTTTTCCATCCTTAGGGAGGTTACCCATCCAAAGGGAGGTTACTCATCCTACGGGAGGTCCCCCATCCTACAGGAGATCACCCATCCTAAGCGAGGTCACCTATCCTAAGGGAGGTTACTCATCGTACGGGAGGTCCCCTATCCTACGAGAGGTCATCCATCCTAAGCGAGATTTTTTATCCTATGATAGGTTTCCCATCCAAATATAGGTCACCCATCATACCCATCCTACGTGAGGTTACCCATCCTAAGGGAGGCAACCCATCATATGTAAGGTTACCCATCCTAAGGAAGGTAACCTATCCTACGTGTGGTTACCCATCCTACGGTAGGTCACCCATCCTAAGGGAGGTCACCCATCCTACGACAAGTCTCTAATCCTATGGTAGGTTTCCCATCCAAATAAATATTACCCATCATACGGGAGGTCTCCCATCCTAAGGGAGGTTTTGTCACGCCCCAGTCCCAAAATATTATGGAACTAGACCACGTGGCATTGGCCAGCTGACATGTCTTCGAGGATATCCTAATTTAATGGATCCTAGCGAAGTGTGCTACGCTGTCCTAAATCTAACAAGTCTAATATATCAACAGGCAGTGTCTAATCTCATCCACAAACAACAAGTAAAATACTGAAATGAAAGACTGGAATATAAGGACATAGTCGAATGACATAATACAACTGAAATATGTCTGGTGGGAACAAACCCACTACAAAATGTGCTGATAGTCTGAAAATAAAGTACTGATAAGAAGAGTGACTGGAACAACGGCTAACTAGGTATGGTGCTCCAGTCATAGGCGGAAGGCCTACCAATCTGATCAGGGGTACTCTGATGGAAGTACCTCCAGCTCCTCGTCAAGAGCAAATCTCGCCTCCACACCTGAGCCGTAAACTGTAGGATAATAGGCCTCGTCCAGATCTGGAAGATAACTAGGTCCTTAGAGGGACGTAACAAGATACAATATGCATGCTGGATATAGTACTGAAATAAAAGTAAAGAGGGGGTGTGCTAACCATCTAAGTGAATACAATATAAGGACAACCTAGGAACGTATAAGTAGGTATAGGCATAACGTCCAACGTCCTCTAGAGTGTGGTATCTGCAACGTCCATCATTCCGAGGAATGAGGTATCTGTGTATAAGTATATCATCCACACTCTAAGGGCGTGGTGTCTGCAATGTATATATACGTCCGTAACACTCCGTAGAGCGCGATGTCTGAATATAGGGAGTCACCGGGTCTATGGTTCCTCTGGATACCACGGAATCCGGTGGGGGTATCCCATATGTTTATCAGTTGTCCTTCCCGCCCAATGTAGATACGCAAGTCGAATGCACGACTTGAGTGTACCGTATCTAGATGTCAAGTCTCAGCTAACTATACTACTCTAGTAAACAGACTAATCCGTGATGCTTGTCATACGCACCGATAGCGAATCGGGTACGCGGACCCGCATCCCAATATGAATGTATCATCGTATAAGTGTCACGGTCTAGGAAGATATCAAATATCCTCACAGTGGGTGAGTCAGCTAGCAACTAGGTCAAGTACACTACTCATCGACGCAATGTCGACCGCACCCGAGTCATTCTCGGACGCGCACAGTTCATGTATATTTGAAATATTTAACATTTAAATTTAAAGCAGTAATCCAGCAAGGTATACTTGCCTGCCCCGGGTAGCTGCGAAATCCAAAGCCCTGCTCCTGATGCCTCGGCAGTAGTGTCCAGCAATCCTATATAGGATGCAGTAATGACCAAATTAGTCGCTACAATAGCACGACTAATACACACTGTTCGTATCTATAGCTGTCAAGGGTCGGGACTGTATATCTATGTATAGCTATTACTAGTATTTATATACACTTAAACAAAATTAAATTATGATAAGATAGTATGTAGGTTTAATAGTACAATGGAATAGTACTTAGGTATTTTTTGAAATACACTAACAATTATGCTCATAATATATACATATAATTAGTAATATTTATAAACACACAATACTATATTTATGACTTAAAACATAGACCCATATAGTACCATATTTATATGAACAAGTATACTACATAAAATACATACACATTTATACATATTAATATACACAAAATAATGTAATGTGTATTAAGAATATATACACACATATACATATCTATATATATATACATATATACATATGTGTATATATATATATACATACTAGAGACATAATACGTATAAGCATTTATATATAAAACATATTATATATACTTAATTTCCAGAAATGTATTTAAACATAATTAGTATTTATACATTTAATATTCTTTATATATTAAAATACACATATATACTTTCATGCCTACATACATACATAAATATATACTACATGTGTATAAGTTTTTAATATTGAAACTATATAAAAATATATAGTATTATTTTTCATACATAATCACAGAAATTACATATTTAAACTATGGTTTATATTAAATACATACTATACAATATACACACATACATATATATATATCTATATATATATATATATAGGTATATACATACATACGCATAGGTATTTATACACTTCCACAAAATACATATAATATTATTATATATAAAACTAATTAAATATATAATTTTAACACAGTATTTATACAGGAGGTATATGTATACATATATACATATAATACAGAAAATACTAAATAACATACTTAATACGTATAAAATACAGGAACTATACTATTACGCATGTATACGAACTTGCAACATTAAATACTTATCAAATTAATGGTATTTATTCATAAAATCACATACCTAACTGTAGCTCAGGTCGAGGGGGATCTGATGGCTGGCCGTCGACGGCGGGTGTGGCCGAACGGAGCTCCGGCGAGGCTCGGGGAGGTCGGCACAGCAGCTGCGGTTCAGGGAACGGTGGCGCTGCGGGGGCGATAACTCTCCGGTGTGGTGACGGCGTCGGCTGAAACTTTACTGGGAGGAAGAGGACTGGCCGGGGGAGGGCTCGGTGGAGTTTGGTGGCCGGAGGTGTAGTGGTGGCGGAGTACGGGCCAGTGGGGTGGTCGGCTGTGCTGTGCGGGATGAGAACAGTCGGTTGGTGCGGGCGGTGGGGGGAGCTGTTCCGGCGTCGTGGTGGCCGGTGGTTCAGGTGGCAGGTGGGGGGGAGCTAGGCGAGGGTGGTCGGGTCGGTGTGGTGGCGTTTGGTGGCGGCGCTTGGCCGATGGGAGGCGGCGGAGAGGATCAGCTGGGGTCGGGCTGAGAGGAGAGGTTTAGAAAAGTTAGGTTATTTTTTGGAAGTTTTGGTTTTTGTTTTTCTTTTAATGAGTTGAAATGTGGGTATATGTAGGAGAGAGAGTGAGGGGGGGCTGCCTAGGGGTTAGGGCCGGCTGTGGGAATTTGTTGGGGTGTTGGGAAGCTTCTACATGATGAGGGGAGGGCTAGGATTTAGTTATTCAAAATGTAGGGCCATGATGTGCCCTACATAAAGTGATGTAAGTACATAGGAAAGGGGAGAAATCAAATGCATATGATTGGTCATGACCATTTCTTTTCTCCATGATGGTTTGGGCCAATGAGAGGGGGACACCTCATTGCAATTTTGCAATTAGGCCCCTGACAATTTGGTATTTGCACAATTAATTAAAATTAGGGATTTAATGTGACCAAATACCATGTTTGGTGTTCCTCATTGGACTATGATGGTGTTTGGTGTTTTGTTTGAGGCTTGTGGATGTGGATGTGGGTTTGGGTCCAATTTAATTGAGGTTAGGTAGCCACATTAATTAATTTATAATTAATGTAACGGGTGTCTCTAATTTAATTTAAATAAAAACCGGGAGTCTAAATTAGGTTGGACAAGGGTCATTTGTGTAGTAGGCTCAGTGTACAGTAATATCGTTATCTGGGTTGGTCAAAACTGGTTGAGGTTGGGTCTCAATATAAATTGGAACGGGCAGCGAACTTAATTACGCATTTTAATTAATTTGCGCGCAGACGTTTGCAACGACTTTTGTGCGACTAAAATCAGGCACAAAAATCCGTATCCGGGGTTTGTTCTAGGTTCAATATGATGGGTTTATATGTCTAGGTCAAATATGTAGCATTCGTTTTAGGGCAACAGCTAAGGTATCAACCCAATTAATCAAATCATTTCACAGGTATTTATAATACTAGATATTAATCATAATTAAATCAGATTAACCCTAATCATGCTAATTAAATAATTTAACCCTAATTTCTGGTCGAGGGGGTTTACAATATACCCTCCTTAGAGCATTTCGTCCTCGAAATTAAAACAGACATATAACAAAATATTGAATGAAATAAGTACTATCACATACCTAGGCCTTCGAAGAGATGGGGAAAACGTTGTCGAATATCGTCCTCTCGTTCCCAGGTTGATTCACCTGGTGCGTGATGCCTACATGCGACACGAACTAGAGGGATAGTCTGGCCTTGCAGTACCTTCTCGTTTCGGTCTAGGATCTCTACCGGCTCCTCCTGGTATGACAAGCTTGGACCAACGGTGATCTCCGAATGGTCAAGCACATGACTCGGATCCGGTATGTACCTCCTCAGCTGAGATACATGGAAGACGTCGTGAACTCCTTCCAGTGTCTGCGGCAAGGCCAATCTGTAAGCAACTTCTCCGACGCGCTCTAGCACATCGAAGGGTCCGATGTACCTCGGACTCAGCTTCCCTCTGCCTCCAAATCTGATGGTTCCTCTGGTAGGTAAAATCTTCAGGAACACATGTTCTCCCACCTGGAACTCTAGGGGTCGTCGATGCACATTAGCCCAATGCTTCTGCCTGTCCTGCGCTGCTCGTAGATGCCCCTGGATCTTCTTCACCTTCTCTACTGTATGGACGATCAGCTCTAGTCCTAGAATCTGCCTCTCGCCTACATCGCTCCAACATACTGGGGATCGACACTTCCTACCATACAATGCCTCATAGGGAGCCATCTGAATGCTCGCCTGATAGCTATTATTGTAGGAAAATTTGACCAAGTGCAAGTGGTCCTTCCATGAACCGCTGAAGTCAAGCATACATGCCCTCAACATGTCCTCCAGCGTCTGAATGGTGCGCTCGGATTGTCCATCTGTCTGCGGGTGGTACGAAGTACTGAACTTAAGGCGGGTACCAAGACTCTCTTGTATACTCCTCCAAAAGTACGATGTAAACCTCGTATCCCGGTCAGACACGATACTGACTGACACTCCATGCAATCGTATAATCTCCCTCATGTACATGTCTGCCAAGACTTCTGTAGATTGCCCAACCCTGAAGGGTAAAAAGTGGGCAGACTTGGTGAGTCTATCTACGATTACCCATACCGCATTGCGACCACTAGGACTCCTCGGGAAACCTGTGACGAAGTCCATGGTGATGTGCTCCCATTTCTACTCCGGTATCGGGAGCGGTTGAAGTAATCCGGCAGACCTCTGATGCTCAGCCTTGACTTGCTGACACACCAGACACTTAGCCACGAAGCAGGCTATCTCTCTCTTCATCCCGTGCCACCAGTAGTACTGTCTCAGGTCTCGATACATCTTTGTGCCTCCTGGATGTATAGAATAGGTCGAACTGTGTGCCTCCGTCATCAGCTCCTGGCGTAGCTCTCCATTCGGAACATAGAGACGATCTCCACATCTCAAGGTCCCGTTCTCGTGTATAAGCAGTCCCGTCTGTATTCCAGCCTCTGTCCTCTGTCGAAGCCTCTGAAATCTGGCGTCCGTCAGCAAAGCAGCCTTGATTCTCTCCACCAATGTCGATTGCACCTGGAAACTCGACCTCTGGCCGTCTACTCCGGGTATGACGACTTTGATACCCAACTGTTCTAGATCTCTCAATAGATGTTGTTGGGTAGTTAGAAAAAATGCTATGGGCTTCCTGTTTAAAGCATCGGCTACCACATTAGCCTTTCCCGGATGGTACTGTAGCTCAATCTCGAAGTCTGCCATCACTTCGAGCCAACGTCTCTGCCTCTGATTCAGGTCCTTCTGTGTGTAGACATATTTCAGGCTCTTGTGATCGGTGAATATCTCCACGCGCTCTTCGTACAGGTAGTGCCTCCAAAGCTTCAAAGCAAAGATCACTGCGGCAAGCTCTAAGTCGTGGGTAGGATAGTTCTTCTCATGGGTCCTCAGCTGTCTAGAGGCATAGGCCACAATCTTCCCATGCTGCATCAAGACGCATCCTAATACTTTCCCGGACGCATCGCTATAGATCACGAATCCTCCGGGTCCAGAAGGTATGGTCAAGATGGGTGCTGTAGTCAGACGCTTCTTCAGCTCGTCGAACGCCGTCTGACACTCCTCTGTCCAGGTGAACTCCTGATCCTTGCGGGTCAAGCGGGTCATCGGCTCTGCGATCCTTGCGAAGTTCTCTTCGAACCTCCGGTAATATCCGGCAAGTCCTAGGAAACTCCTCACCTCCGTGACGTTGGTAGGGGTCGACCACGTCTCTACAGATGATATCTTTGCGGGATCTACTGAAATGCCATCTCCCGAGATAACGTGTCCAAGGAATGCGACACGATCTAGAAGAAACTCACACTTGCTCAGCTTGGCATAAAGCCTCTCTCGTCTCAGCGTCTCTAGCACTAGCCTCCAATGCTCCCCGTGCTCCTCGTGGCTCTTCGAATACACTAAGATGTCGTCGATAAAGACTACCACGAACTGGTCCAGATACTCATGGAAGACTCGGTTCATCAGGTTCATAAACACAGCAGGCGCGTTTGTCAATCCGAAAGGCATCACTAAGAACTCGTAGTGACCGTAACGAGTCCTAAATGCTGTCTTTGGAATGTCCTCCCTTCGCACCTTCACCTGATGGTAGCTCGATCTCAAGTCGATCTTCGTGAACACCACTGCTCCTGTCAGCTGGTCGAACAGATCGTCGATTCGCGGTAGAGGGTACTTGTTCTTGATAGTCAGAGCATTAAGGGCTCTGTAATCAATGCACATCCGGAACGTCCCGTCCTTCTTCGGTACAAACACCACTGGTGCTCCCCATGGTGATGCACTAGGACGAACGAATCCCTTAATCTGCAACTCCTCTAGCTGTAGCTTCAGCTCGTCAAGCTCCTTCTTCGCCAACCGGTACACATTTGATGATACCGGTGCTGCTCCAGGTACTAGCTCAATGGTGAACTCCACCTCTCTATCAGGCGGTAGGCCTGGCAACTCCTTCGGGAAAACATCCTCGAACTCTGCAACGATTTTTGGGGGTGCCGTCTCCATCGCCATGTAAGCTCCAGCTGCATGTCCTACTCCTCGCTCGATGGTGCCTCGCATGAATTCGAACTCCGGTTGTCCTGGCAGTCTAAAAGTAACGCTAACCTTCTGGCAATCTAGTACGACATTGTACTGGCTTAACCAGTCCATGCCCAGAACTACGTCAAAAGCTGGCATTAGGAGTACCAACAATCGCGCTCTCATCTCCCTACCACAAACTACTACTGAGCACGTTCTAATGGTGCTGGTAACCGGTACGATGCCTCCTCCGGTAAGTATTCTCCAACTCTTAGGTAAGGGGGAGGTTGCTACTCTATGCATTGCTACGAATCTACTAGATATAAATGACAGTATAGCTCCAGAATCAAACAGTGCAGTTGCAGGTAATGATGCAACTAGAATTGTACCTGCGATAGCCTCTCCTTCTGGTTCCTCCTCAATAGATGCTAAAGCAAAGGCTTGTCCGCGCCTCTGCCCTCCTGCCTGCTGGCGGGCCTGGTGGAAGTGTGCCTCCTATGGAACCAAGGGTGGTCCTCTCTGCTGTCCTCCGGTAGCTGGTGGACGCTGTCCTCCTGCTGGGGGTGGTATCCTCAGTGGTGCTGCTGGTGGCCTCTGTCTAGTCTGGGGTGCTGCGTCTCTGTGCTGGGGGCAGTCTCTAGCAAGGTGCTGGCTGGCTCCACAGACCATGCAGAGCCCGAGCTTCTTCCTGCAGTCTCGGATGACGTGTCCCCTCTTGCCACAGAAGTGACAGGTCGGAAGCTTCTTCTGCTGGTACGGCGCTGTCCTCTGCTGCGCCTGCGCTCCTGGACGGCGGATCGGTCCTCCTGCTCCTTGCTGGGTCCTGGCTGGTACGTTCACGCTGGAACGTCTCGCTCCTCCTTCTCCTATAGCCTCCTGGATCCTCGCCTCTGATAGGACCTCTTCATAAGAGATCCTCGCCTGGGTAGTAGTGTACCTCTGCAGCTCATGAGAGAGGCCATGGTGGAATTTCCTGGCTTTCTCCAGGTCATTGGGGATCAGGGCTGCTCCAAATCGGCTGAGTCTGCTGAACTCTCCGTCGTAGGCGTCCACAGTCAGGTTCCCTTGCTCCAGGTGCAGGAACTGAGAGTACAGGGCGTTCTTCACCGTAGCTGGGAAATACTTCGTGTTGAAGTGCTCTAGAAATTCCTTCCAAGTCTGTTGTCGGCCAATGCTGCGCTCTATAGAGTCCCACCAGTGATGGGCATTGCCTGTGAGTTGGGCCCTCACCGCGGTCATCCAGAGATCGAGGTGTAGCTGCGAACCCTCTAACAGCATCTCAGTGTTGGAGACCCAGTCTGAGATCTCCTCTGCCGTCTCTTTGCCAAAGAAGGTATCCGGGCCCATCGTTCTGAAGCCTCGTACAGTGCCTGCTCGCTGGGCAGGTGCAAGTGCTGGTGCTGGTGCTGGTGCTTGGGCAGGTGCCCTCTCCAGTACTACCATCAGACCCTGTCTCAGAGTCTCCGTCTGCTGCCACTGGGCCTGCATCATCATTTGGAAGAACTGCATCATCTGGGGCTGTCCCTCCGCTGGTGGCATCTGAGGTGGAAACGATGGAGGTGGTGGAAGCGGTACCTCCGGCTGTCTCCTTGGGGTCTCCTCGGGTGCCGGCCTCTCGTACTGCGGCATCGGTGTCGCCCTCGAGGTCTGCCCCTCGAAGTACTGCCTCAGAATCGTCTGTGATGCCTGGCCCTCTGGCTGCTGTGTCTCCTCGTCGGGAGAGACCTGATGCCAGTGCATCATCGGGGCCTGAGGGATCACCTCTGCCCCTGGCTGCTGCTGTCTAGGTGGTCCCTGTGTCGTATCCTCCCTCGGTGCTGCAGGTGGTACTATGGCACCGAGTATCTCACGTCGGCTCCGAAGGTTCATCTCGCTGTAAGAGATAGAACTTCATTAGAGAGAGTACGGAAAAATCAAACAGGATGCAAATATATTATAATTCGGAAAAGGTTCAAAGGCGTAATCAAGTGGATGAGACTTAGTAATTTCTATCCTATTGCAGGCTCGCTGGGCACGTTTTCATACCACAAGCGATAGATGTTTTGTGTTTTGACCTGCATGGGCCACCACTAAAACCATGTCACGCCCCAGTCCCAAAATATTATGGAACTAGGCCACGTGGCATTGGCCAGCTGACACATCTTCGAGGATATCCCAATTTAATGGATCCTGGCGAAGTGTGCTACGCTGTCCTAAATCTAACAAGTCTAATATATCAACAGGCAGTGTCTAATCTCATCGACAAACAACAAGTAAAATACTGAAATGAAAGACTGGAATATAAGGACATAGTCGAATGACATAATACAACTGAAATATGTCTGGTGGGAACAAACCCACTACAAAATGTGCTGATAGTCTGAAAATAAAGTACTGATAAGGAGAGTGACTGGAACAACGGCTAACTAGGTATGGTGCTCCAGTCATAGGCGGAAGGCCTACCAATCTGATCAGGGGTACTCTGATGGAAGTACCTCCAGCTCCTCGTCAAGAGCAAATCTTGCCTCCACACCTGGGCCGTAAACTGTGGGATAATAGGCCTCGTCCAGATCTGAAAGATAACCAGGTCCTCAGAGGGACGTAACAAGATACAATATGAATGCTGGATATAGTACTGAAATAAAAGTAAAGAGGGGGTGTGCTAACCATCTAAGTGAATGCAATATAAGGACAACCTAGGAACGTATAAGTAGGTGTAGGCATAACGTCCAACGTCCTCTAGAGTGTGGTATCGGCAACGTCCATTATTCCGAGGAATAAGGTATCTGTGTATAAGTATATCGTCCACACTCTAAGGGCGTGGTGTCTGCAATGTATATATACGTCCGTAACACTCCGTAGAGCGCGGTGTCTGAATATAGGGAGTCACCGGGTCTATGGTTCCTCTGGATACCACAGAATCCGGTGGGGGTATCCCATACGTTTATCAGTTGTCCTTCCCGCCCAATATAGATACGCAAGTCGAATGCACGACTTGAGTGTACCGTATCTAGATGCCAAGTCTCAGCTAACTATACTACTCTAGTAAACAGACTAATCCGTGATGCATGTCATACGCACCGATAGCGAATCGGGTATGCGGACCCGCATCCCAATATGAATGTATCATCGTGTAAGTGTCACGGTCTAGGAAGATATCAAATATCCTCACAGTGGGTGAGTCAGCTAGCAACTAGGTCAAGTACACTACTCATCGACGCAATGTCGACCGCACCCGAGTCATTCTCGGACGCGCACAGTTCATGTATATTTGAAATATTTAACATTTAAATATAAAGCAGTAATCCAGCAAGGTATACTTGCCTGCCCCGGGTAGCTGCGAAATCCAAAGCCCTGCTCCTGATGCCTCGGCAGTAGTGTCCAGCAATCCTATATAGGATGTAGTAATGACCAAATTAGTCGCTACAATAGCACGACTAATACACACTGTTCGTATCTATAGCTGTCAAGGGTCGGGACTGTATATCTATGTATAGCTATTACTAGTATTTATATACACTTAAACAAAATTAAATTATGATAAGATAGTATGTAGGTTTAATAGTACAATGGAATAGTACTTAGGTATTTTTTGAAATACACTAACAATTATGCTCATAATATATACATATAATTAGTAATATTTATAAACACACAATACTATATTTATGACTTAAAACATAGACCCATATAGTACCATATTTATATGAACAAGTATACTACATAAAATACATACACATTTATACATATTAATATACACAAAATAATGTAATGTGTATTAAGAATATATACACACATATACATATCTATATATATATACATATATACATATGTGTATATATATATATACATACTAGAGACATAATACGTATAAGCATTTATATATAAAACATATTATATATACTTAATTTCCAGAAATGTATTTAAACATAATTAGTATTTATACATTTAATATTCTTTATATATTAAAATACACATATATACTTTCATGCCTACATACATACATAAATATATACTACATGTGTATAAGTTTTTAATATTGAAACTATATAAAAATATATAGTATTATTTTTCATACATAATCACAGAAATTACATATTTAAACTATGGTTTATATTGAATAAATACTATACAATATACACACATACATATATATATATATATATATATATATATATATATATATATAGGTATATACATACATACGCGTAGGTATTTATACACGTCTACAAAATACATATAATATTATTATATATAAAACTGATTAAATATATAATTTTAACACAGTATTTATACAGGAGGTATATGTATACATATATACATATAATACAGAAAATACTAAATAACATACTTAATACGTATAAAATACAGGAACTATACTATTACGCATGTATACGAACTTGCAACATTAAATACTTATCAAATTAATGGTATTTATTCATAAAATCATATACCTAACTGTAGCTCAGGTCGAGGGGGATCTGATGGCTGGCCGTCGATGACGGGTGTAGCCGAACGGAGCTCCGGCGAGGCTAGGGGAGGTCGGCACAGCAGCTGCAGTTCAGGGAACGGTGGCGCTGCGGGGGCGATAACTCTCCGGTGTGGTGACGGCGTCGGCTGAAACTTTACGAAGAGGAAGAGGACTGGCCGGGGGAAGGCTCGGCGGAGTTTGGTGGCCGGAGGTGTAGTGGTGGCGGAGTACGGGCCAGTGGGGTGGTCGGCTGTGCTGTACGGGATGAGAACAGTCGGTTGGTGCGGGCGGTCGGGGGAGCTGTTCCGGCGTCGTGGTGGCCGGTGGTTCAGGTGGCAGGTGGGGGGGAGCTAGGCGAGGGTGGTCGGGTTGGTGTGGTGGTGTTTGGTGGCGGCGCTTGGCCGGTGGGAGGCGGCGGGGAGGATCAGCTGGGGTCGGGCTGAGAGGAGAGGTTTAGAAAAGTTAGGTTATTTTTTGGAAGTTTTGGTTTTTGTTTTTCTTTTAATGAGTTGAAATATGGGTATATGTAGGAGAGAGAGTGAGGGGGGGCTGCCTAGGGGTTAGGGCCGGCTGTGGGAATTTGTTGGGGTGTTGGGAAGCTTCTACATGATGAGGGGAGGGCTAGGATTTAGTTATTCAAAATGTAGGGCCATGATGTGCCCTACATAAAATGATGTAAGTACATAGGAAAGGGGGGAAATCAAATGCATATGATTGGTCATGACCATTTCTTTTCTCCATGATGGTTTGGGCCAATGAGAGTGGGACACCTCATTGCAATTTTGCAATTAGGCCCCTGACAATTTGGTATTTGCACAATTAATTAGAATTAGGGATTTAATGTGACCAAACACCATGTTTGGTGTTCCTCATTGGACTATGATGGTATTTAGTGTTTTGTATGAGGCTTGTGGGTGTGGATGTGGGTTTGGGTCCAATTTAATTGAGGTTAGGTAGCCACATTAATTAATTTATAATTAATGTAACGGGTGTCTCTAATTTAATTTAAATAAAAACTGGGAGTCTAAATTAGGTTGGACAAGGGTCATTTGTGTAGTAGGCTCAGTGTACAATAATATCGTGATCGGGGTTGGTCAAAACTGGTTGAGGTTGGGTCTCAATATAAATTGGAACGGGCAGCGAACGTAATTACGCATTTTAATTAATTTGCGCGCGGACGTTTGCAACGACTTTTGTGCGACTAAAATCAGGCACGAAAATCTGTATCCGGGGTTTGTTCTAGGTTCAATATGATGGGTTTACATGTCTAGGTCAAATATATAGCATTCGTTTTAGGGCAACAGCTAAGGTATCAACCCAATTAATCAAATCATTTCACAGGTATTTATAATACTAGATATTAATCATAATTAAATCAGATTAACCCTAATCATGCTAATTAAATAATTTAACCCTAATTTCTGGTCGAGGGGGTTTACAGGTTTTCCATCCTATGGTATGTTTCCCATACAAATGGGGGTTACCCATCCTTAGGGGGGTCACCCATCCTTAGGCAGGTTATCCATCCTACGGGAGGTCCCCCAACCTACGGGAAGTCATCCATCCTTCGGGAGGTCACCCATCCTATGGTAGGTTTCCCATTATATGGTAGGTTTTCCATCCAAATAGAGGTTGCCTATCTAAATGGAGGTCACCCATCCTAAGGGAGGCCCATCCTACGTGTGGTCACCCATCCTAAGGAAGATCACCCATCCAACGAGAGGTCACCCAACCCAAGGGAAGTTACCCATCCTACGGGAGGTTACCCATCCAAATGGAGGTTACCCGTCATACGGGAGGTTACCCTTCCTACGTTAGGTTACCTATCCTATGGGAGGTTACCCATCCTATTTAAGGTCACCCATCCTACGTGAGATCACCCATCCTAAGGGAGATCACCCATCCTATTGGAGGTCACCCATCCTAAGGGATGTTACCCATCCCTAGGGAGCTTACCCATTATACAAGAGGTCTCCCATCCTAAGGGAAGTTATCCATCCAATAGTACAGGAGATCACCCATTCTAAGGGAGGTCACCAATCCTACGAGAGGTCACCCATCCAACGTGGGTTCACCCATCCTAAGGAAGGTTATCCATCCTACGGGACGTCACCCATCCTAAGGTAGGTTGCCTATCCTAAGGGAGGTCTCTTATCATAAGGGAGGTCACCCATCATACGGGAGGTTACCAATCATACGGGAGGTTACCCATCCTAAGGGAAGTCACCCATCCTATGGTAGGTTACCCATCCTAAGGGAGGTCACCTATCCTAAGTTAGGTCACCCATCTTAAGAGAGGTTACCCATCCTACAAGAAATTACCCATCCTAAGGGAGGTTATCCATCCTAAGTTTGGTCACCCATCATACGGGAGTTTATCCATCCTTAGGGAGGTCACCCATCCAACGGAAGGTCACCCATCCTACGGGAGGTCATCCATCCTACGGAAGGTCACCCATCCTACAGGAGGTCACCCATCATACGGGAGGTTACCCATCATAAGGTGGTCACCCATCCTAAGGGAGGTCACCAATCCTAAGGGAGGTTACCAATCCTAAGGGAGGTCACCCATCCGGAGGTTACCCATCCTACGGAAGGTAACCCATCCTAAAGAAGTTTACCCATCCTTAGGGAGGTCACCCATCCTACAGGAGATCACCCATCATACGGGAGGTTACCCATCCTAATGGAGATTATCTATCCTAAGGGAGGTTACCCATCCTACAGGAGATCAACCATCATAAGTGAGGTTATCTATCCTACGAGAGGTCACCCATCCTAAGGGAGGACACCCACCTTAAGGGAGGTCATCCATCCTATGGTATGTTATCCATCCTACGAGAGGTCACCCTTCTTAAGGGAGGTCACCCATCCTATGGTAGGTTACCCATCCTACTGGAGGTTATCTATCCTACGAGAGGTCACCCATCCTAAGGGAGGTTACCCATACTAAGGGAGGTTACCTATCCTAAGGGAGGTTACCCATCCTAAGGGAGGTCACCCATACTTAGGGAGCTTACCCATCCTAAAGGAGTTTACCCATCCTACAGGAGGTCACACATCCTATGGAGGTCACCCATCCTCTGGAGTTTACCTATCATACGTGAGATCACCCATCCTAAGGGAGGTTACCCATCCTTAGGGAGGTTACGCATCCTACGAGTGGTCATCCATCCTAAAGGAGATCACCCATCCTATGAGAGGTCATCCATCCTAAGGGAGGTCACCTATCCTACAGGAAATCAATCCTACAGGAGGTCACCCATCCTAAGGGAGGTAACCCATCATAAGGGAGGTCATCCATCTTACGAGAGGTCACATATCCTAAGGGAGGTCACCAATCCTATGGGAGGTCACCCATCATACGGGAGGTTACCCATCATATGTGAGGTCACCCATCCTAAGGAGGTCATCCATCTTACGGTAGGTTACCTATCCTACTGGAGGTAACCCATCCTAAGGGAGGTTACCCATCCTACGGGAAGTCATCCATCCAAAATAAGGTCAACCATCCTCAGGGAAGTCACCTATCCGTAGGGAGGTCACTCATCCATCCAAATGGAGGTTATCCATCCTAAGGGATGTTACCCATCCTCAGGGAGGTCACCCATCCTTAGGGAGGTTATCCATCCTCAGGGAGGTCACCCATCTTAGGGAGGTCACCCATCCTTAGGGAGGTTACCCATCCTCAGGGATGTCATCCATCCTATGGAAGGTCACCTATCCTACGGGAGATCACCCATCCTACGGGAGATCACCCAGTCTACGAGAGGTCACCCATCCTACAGGAGATCACCCATCCTACGAGAGGTCACCCATCCTAGAGGAGTTCACCTCCCTTAGGATAGGTGAACTCTCGTAGGATGGGTAATCTTAGGATGGGTGACCTCCATTTTGATGGATGACCTCTCATAGGATGGGTAACCTCCCGTAGGATGGGTAACCTCCCTTAAGATGGGTGACCTCCCTTAGTATGGGTGACCTCCCATAGGATAGGTGACCACCCTTAGGATGGGTGACCTCCCTTAGGATGGGTAACCTTCCTTAGGATGGGTGACCTACCTTAGGATAGGTGACCTCCAGTAGGATGGATGACCGGGTGACCTCTCGTAGGATGGGTAACCCTCCTTAAGATGGGTGACCTATCGTAGGATGGGTGACCTCCCATCGGATGGATGACCTGCCTTAGGATGGGTGACCTCTGTCACGCCCCTATCTCCCGCAGGCAATTGGCCGTTCCTGCTAGGCGGGAATCACCCTCGCCAGCGCTCCCGCGGAACGATCGCTTGACCCATCCGGGCGTGATGTCGCACGAGCGTGAACCGCGCCAGTGCAAGGCCGTGATTCATTGGCTAGCGGTAAGAGTTCTAAGCCACAGAGTCACACAGATTGTCCGAGTGCAGCGGAGTCATGAACGCATAGGCGATCGGTAACAGGTTCACTGAGTCGACAATATAGCGGAAGCATTAAAACATAAGTTGAAGTAAAGCAAGCTCTTTTATTGATATGAACAAGTGTTATAGGCGACGTATAGTCGAGATTACAATTCGCTCAAGCCTCTCTCTCTGAAACAGTAAAAGCGTGCCAAGTGGCTATAATTGTGGAATGATTGTATAGGCGATGTTCGGGCAAGTTCAGGCTACGTTCCAACATTATGTCTTGTATATGTGCTTCTGTTTCGGACGCACCGTTGCAAGGCTTCAGAGGGAACTCCTGGCCTTAGCACGTACGAAGGAGGCATCCGCACCGAACGAGGTTCTCCCGCACCCTGCATACAAACTGGTGGATTATCAATACATTGAATGCACTGGTGGGGAAGCTACTCGCCCGCTCGACAAATCCAAACACGTAATACAGGTTCCGTGCACCAACTATTAAGTTGTCTTTCTAGTTGCCTTAGGATCAATTTCATGCAAGTATTGAATAGCCTAACGTGTCGGGCAGTGCGCCGTACGATGTTAGAGGAAACATGGCAAAACTTACCACTTACCATTTCTCCTTCCCTGTCCGAGGCAACAATATTATTCAAGCACGACAAGTATAAACATTCAGGAGGCATAGCATATGCAAACACGGTGTTGTGGGCAAGATCACGTTATAAGTATACAATTTACAGGAGTATCAGGTGTGTTGCATACAATGATTTACTTGGAATATACTTGACACCGTTCGGTGTCTTTTACCTGACTATCTGAATCACCTGCACAACTTACCATTATCTTCCCTGCCACGAAGACACAAGTTAGTATGCAACAGGTTCAAATATACTTGATAATCACTGGTTTGATTGCCATAATGGACTAGTCTGTGACGAAGATGGTTTGCTACGTGTAATACGAGAGGCACCGTATACCACCCCATACAAGTATGTGAGACTAAACGTGAGTTCCGTCCGGAGCCGGAATGGTGCCAGTGCCCCAGCAGCCGCCCGCAGGAACTATACCTTGTGCACAAGTTGTCCGTGATCGAACAATAAAATTCATTCGCCCGAAGGCTACGTGATCCGCCCGGAGGCTACGTGAATATCGCCCGTAGGCTACGTGCGCACGTAGGCTACGTGATTATCGCCCGTAGGCTACGTGATTTATCGCCCGGAGGCTACGTGATTATCGCCCGGAGGCTACGTGAATACAAGACAAGCATTATTGCATGATTTATTTATATTGCATCTACGTTCCATTCATGCATTCAGGATTGAGCTTAAACATTGCATAATATAATAACGTTAGACATTCGTTAGCAGGCAAGCATGCGTTTCTAAGGAACATAAGTAAACACGTTTGCTCGGACCCGAAGGTAAGCCGAGAGATGAAACCGTTAGGGACTTAGCATGCGAGGGTCTGAATACAAGCAGTATTTCAATTTCCATGTTCTAGCATAAGCAATACAAGTTGGGATTATTCCCTTAGCTAGGTGCGTTAGATTCTTATTAGCATGCAGGGGGTGAGTCACCTAGCGACTAGCATGAACATTCCAGATTTTATGTGTGCTGGCTAAGCAAAGACAAGTTCATCGTAGCCACCCACCTTAGCGATGATTTGCCTCGGTAGAGCGATACGTCAAGCGAGCCTCTGAAAGCCTAAGCTGAATTCCTGTAGGGACAAGTCTGGATATCCTTTGCTTCTCGTTTGAGGCAAAGCGGGTCGGGACAGCTGCACTTTTGCCGATTGAGTCGGCAGTCCGTTAGAACGGAACAGGGTGTTACAACCTCCATTTGGATGGGTTACCTCTCGTAGGAGCGTAACCTCCAGTAGGATGGGTAACCTCCCGTAGGATGGGTTACCTCCCTTAGGATGGGTGACCTCTCATAGAATGGGTGACCTCCCTTAGGATGTGTGACCTCTCATAGGATGGAAAACCTTTCGTAGGATGGGTGACCTTACGTATGATTGGTATCTCCTATAGGATGGGTAATCTCCCTTAGGATGGGTGACCTCCTGTATGATGGGTAACCTCCCTTAGGATTTATAATCTCCCGTAAAATGGATAACCTATTAGATGGTTGACCTTCTGTTGGATGGGTAACCTCCCTTAGGATGGGTGACCTCCCTTAGGATAGATAACCTCCTACATAGGATGGGTGACCTCACGTATGATAGGTGACCTCCCATAGGATGGGTGACCTCCCTCGGTTGGGTGACCTCACGTAGGATGGGTTACCTCCCTTCGGATGGCTGACCTCCCGTAGGATGGGTAACATCCCTTAGGATGGGTAACCTCCCTTAGAATGAGTGACCTCCCTTAGAATGGGTAACCACCCGTAGGATGGATGACTTATAGGATGGGTAACCTCCATTTGGATGGGTGATCTCATATAGGATGGGTGACCTCCCTTAGGTTGGATAACCGACCTTAGGAGGGGTGACCTCACTAGGATGGGTGACCTCCCTTAGGGCGGAAGACCTCTCGTAGGATGGGTAACCTCCCTTAGGATGTGTGACCTCCCGTAGAATGGATAACCTCCCGTATGATGGGTGATCTCCCGTAGGATGGGTGACCTCCCGTAGGATGGGCAACATCCTGTAGGATGGCTGACCTCACATATGATAGGTAACCTCCCTTAGGATGGATGACCTCTCGTAGGATGGGTAACCTCTCGTAAGATGGGTGACCTCATATATGATAGGTAACCTCCCTTAGGATGGGTGACCTTCCTTAGGATGGGTAACCTCCCTTAGGATGGGTGACCTCCCTAAGGATGGGTGACCTCCCATAGAATGGATAACCTCCCGTATGATGGGTGATCTCCTGTAGGATGGGTGACCTCCCTTAGGATGGCTAATATCCTGTGTAAACCCCCTCACCCAGAAATTAGGGTTAAATTATTTAATTAGCATGATTAGGGTTAATCTGATTTAATTATGATTAATATCTAGTATTATAAATACCTGTGAAATGATTTAATTAATTGGGTTGATACCATAGCTGTTGCCCTAAAACGAATGCTACATATTTGACCTAGACATGTAAACCCATCATATTGAACCTAGAACAAACCCCGGATACGGATTTTCGTGCCTGATTTTAGTCGCACAAAAGTCGTTGCAAACGTCCGCGCACAACTTAATTAAAATGCATAATTATGTTCGCTGCCCGTTCCAATTGACATTGAGACCCAACCTCAACCAGTTTTGACCAACCCAGATCACGATAATATTGTACACTGAGCCTACTACACCAAAGACCCTGTCCAACCAAATTTAGACTCCCGGTTTTTAATTAAATTAAATTAGAAACACCGTTACATTAATTAAGAATTAATTAATGTGGTGACCTAACCTAAATTAAATTGGACCCAACTCCAACCCAAACCCACATCCACACCCACAAGCCTCATACAAAATACCATACACCACCCTAGTCCTATGTGGAACACCAAACATGGTGTTTGTTTTCATTAAATCACTAATTCTAATTAATTGTGCAAATACCAAATTGGTAGGGGCCTAATTGCAAAATTGCAATGAGGTGTCCCCCTCTCATTGGCCCAAACCATCATAGAGAAAAGAGATGTCATGACCAACCGTATGTATTTGATTTTCCCCCCTTTCCTATGTACTTACATCACTTTATGTAGGGCACATCATGGCCCTACATTTCAAATGACTAAATCCTAGCCCTTCCCTCAACATGTAGGAGCTTCCCCAACTCCCCAAAACCCTCCTACAGCCGGCCCTAACCCCAAGACAGCCCCCTCACTCTCTCTCCTATTTATACAATTTTTTACACCTCATTGAAGGCACACAACCCAAGGTTTATACCTAAAACTCTAACCTTACCCAACCGAGCTCCCCATTCAGCCAACCCCAACCTTCCTACCCGCCGCCTCCCACCGGCCAAACGCCGCCACCGACCGCCACCATACCGACCCGACCACCCTCGCCTAGCTCCTACCCACCTGCCACCTCAGCCACCGGCCACCACGACGCCGGAGCAGCTCCCCCAACAACCCGTACAGAACCCGGCTACTCCCTCCCCGAGTGCACAGCCGACCACCCCTCTGGTTCGTACTCCGCCACCCCTATACCTCCGGCCACCAAACTCCGCCGAGCCCTCCCCCAGCCAGTCCTCCACCACCCCGTGAAGTTTCAGCCGACGTCGTCGCCACCCCGCGGAGATATCGACCCCGCAGCGCCGTTAGCTCCAAACCGTGGCTGCTGCTGCCGATCCTCCCCGCGCGACGCCGGAGCGCCGTCCCGCCACCCCCGCCGGCGACGACCCACCACCGGACACCCCTCGACCTGACGAACGTATAGGTACATTATTTTATGTATAATTATCATTATTTTTATATGTATTTCCATGTGCATGGGTATTAGTTTCGTTTAAGTATTTTTATACGTATTTTCGTATATTAAAAATAATATTCTGTATAAATTAAATGTGTATTTAAACCTCCTGTATAAATACCGTATTATATAAATATTTATTGTATTTAGTATTATATATAATAGTAATATATATATATGTATTTGTTATACATATATAAATACCTAATAATGCATGTATGTACGTATATGTTCAGTATACTAATTAATACTTATATATATATCTTTGTATAAATATGTATTTTCTGTATTTATATTGTTTTGTATTTTAAAAATAAATTCTAAATACTGTGAATTTTTATTAAATAAATATAATGTGTATAAGGTATATATATATATACTATATTTAAATACTCTGAAAACCTTATATATATATATATATATAAATATATATAATGTAAACTAGTATATACAGTATATGGCATTAAATACCTATATTATTTAAATATCTATTGTGTATATATATACCTATATATATATTTTGTGGGTATACATAAATATATATAGGAGGATAAGGCTAATGTATATATGTATGTATGCATGTATGTATGTATGTATGTATGTATGTATGTATGTATGTATGTATGTATGTATATTTTTATTACATGAAGAATATTAAATACATATATATATTGTTCTTAAATATATTTTTCTATGACTAAGTATATTATATGTAATACAATATTATATATTAAATACTTGTGCGTATTAAACATCTAGTATGTATTTGAGAAGGTATATATAAACATAATTACCAGTGTATTACTAAATAATACATAAATATTATTTTTGTACTACTAAGCATAAATATTATTCTAATATAATTAAATATGATTTAGTGTGTATATATATATATATATACTTGTAATAGCTATATGTATATACAGTCCAGACCCTGTGTCAGTTGTAGATACGAACAGTGTGTTTTAGTCGTGCTATTGTAGCGACTAATTTGGTCATTACTACATCCTATATAGGATTGCTGGACACTACTGCCGAGGCATCAGGAGCAGGGCTTTGGATTTCGCAGCTACCCGGGACAGGCAAGTATACCTTGCTGGATTACTGCTTTAAATTTAAATGTTAAATATTTCAAATATACATGAACTGTGCGCGTCCGAGAATGACTCGGGTGCGGTCGACATTGCGTCGATGAGTAGTGTACTTGACCTAGTTGCTAGCTGACTCACCCACTGTGAGGATATTTGATATCTTTCTAGACCGTGACACTTACACGATGGTACATTCATATTGGGATGCGGGTCCGCGTATCCGATTCGCTATCGGTGCGTACGACATGCATCACGGATTAGTCTGTTTACTAGAGTAGTATAGTTAGCTGAGACTTGGCATCTAGATACGGTACACTCAAGTCGTGCATTCGACTTGCGTATCTATATTGGGCGGGAAGGACAACTGATAAACGTATGGGATACCCCCACCAGATTCTGTGGTATCCAGAGGAACCATAGACCCGGTGACTCCCTATATTTAGACACCGCGCTCTACGGAGTGTTACGGACGTATATATACATTGCAGACACCATGCCCTTAGAGTGTGGACGTTATACTTATATTCAGATACCTCATTCCTCGGAATGATGGACGTTGCAGATACCACACTCTAGAGGACGTTGGACGTTATGCCTACACCTACTTATACGTTCCTAGGTTGTCCTTATATTGCATTCACTTAGATGGTTAGCACACCCCCTCTTTACTTTTATTTCAGTACTATATCCAGCATGCATATTGTATCTTGTTACGTCCCTCTGAGGACCTGGTTATCTTCCAGATCTGGACGAGGCCTATTATCCCACAGTTTACGGCCCAGGTGTGGAGGCGAGGTTTGCTCTTGACGAGGAGCTGGAGGTACTTCCATCAGAGTACCCCTGATCAGATTGGTAGGCCTTCCGCCTATGACTGGAGCTCCTTACCTAGTTAGCCGTTGTTCCAGTCACTTTCCTTATCAGTACTTTATTTCAGACTATCAGCATATTTTGTAGTGGGTTTGTTCCCACCAGACATATTTCAGTTGTATTATGTCATTCGACTATGTCCTTATATTCCAGTCTTTCATTTCAGTATTTTACTTGTTATTTGTGGATAAGATTAGACACTGCCTGTTGATATATTAGACTTGTTAGATTTAGGACAGCGTAGCACACTTCGCCAGGATCCATTAAATTAGGATATCCTCGAAGACGTGTCAGCTGGCCAATGCCACGTGGCCTAGTTCCATAATATTTTGGGACTGGGGCGTTACTTCCTGTAGGATGGGTGACCTCACGTATGATATGTAACCTCCCTAAGGATGGGTAACCTCTCGTAGGATGGGTAACCTCTTGTAAGATGGGTGACCTCACGTATGATGGGTAACCTTCCTCAGGATGGGTGACCTTCTTTAGGATAATGGGTGACCTCCCTTAGGATAGGTAACCTCCCATAGGATGGATGACCTATAGGATGGGTAACCTCCAGTAGGATGGTTAACCTCCCGTAGGATGGGTGACCTATAGGATGGGTAACCTCACGTATGATGGGTGACCTTTCTTAGGATGGGTGACCTCCCTTGCGATGGGTGACCTACCTGAGGATGGGTAATCTCCCTGAGGATGGGTAATCTCCCTTAGGATGGGTGACCTCTCTTAGAATGGGTGGCCTCTCGTAGTATGGGTGACCTCCCGTAGGATGGGTAACCTCCCTTAGGTTGGGTGACCTCATGTATGATGGGTAACCTCCCTTAGGATAGGAAACCTACCATAGAATGGGTGCCCTCCCAAAGGATGGGTGACCTATTTTAGGATGGGTGACCTATTTTTGGATGGGTGACCTCCCTCAGGATGGGTGACCTCCCGTAGGATGGGTAACCTCCCTTAGGATAGGTGACCTATAAGATGGGTAACCTCCCTAAAGAAGTTCACCCATCCTACGTGAGGTTACCCATCCTATAGGTTATCCATTATATGGGAGGTCACCCTTCCTAAGGGATGTCACCCATCCTACGGTAGGTTACCCTTCCTACTGGAGGTCACCCATCCTGAGGGAGGTTACCTATCATACAGGAGGTCACCCATCCTAAGGGAGGTCACCCATCCTACGGTAGGTTACCCATCCTAAGGGAGGTCACCCATCCTAAGTTAGGCCACCCATTCTAAGGGAGGTTGCCCATCCTACGAGAGATCACCCATCCTAAGGGAGTTTATCTATCCTAAGTTAGGCCACACATTATACGGGAGGTTACCCATCCTAAGGAAGGTCACCCATCCAACGGGAGGTCACCCATCCTACGGGAGGTCACCCATCCTAAGGGAGGTTATCCATCCTAAGGAGGTCACCCATCCTACGGGAGGTTTTCCATCATAAGGAGGTCACCCATCTTAAGGGAGGTCACCAATCCTATAGGAGGTTTAAAATCCTAAGGGAGGTCACCCATCCGGAGGATACCAATACTAAGCGAGGTCACCCATCCTAAGGGAGGTTACCCATCGTATGGGAGGTCACCCATCCTTAGGGAGGTCATCCATCCTACAGGAGATCACCCATTATACGGTAGATATTTTATCCTAAGGGAGGTTACCCATCCTACGGGAGGTCACCCATCCTAAGGGAGGTAACCCATCCTAAAGGAGGTTACCCATCCTAAGGGAGGTTATCCATCCTATAGGAGATCACCCATCATAAGGAAGGTTACCCATCGTACGAGAGGTCACCCATCCTAAAGGAGGTCACCCATCATAAGAGAGTTCACCCATCCTAAGGGAGGTTACCCAACCAAAGAGAGGTCACCCATCTTAAGGGAGGTCACCCATCCTATGGTAGATTTTCCATCATTCTATAGGTTACCCATTCTCAGAGAGGTCACCCATCCTTAGGGAGATTACCCATACTAAGGGAGGTTACCCATCCTTAGGGAGGTTATCAATCCTATGAGAGGACACCCATCCTAAGGGAGGTTACCCATCCTAAGGGAGGTTACTCATCCTATGGGAGGTCATGCGTCCTAGGGAGGTCACCCATCCTATGTGAGTTTACCTATCATACGTGAGATCACCCATCCTAAGGAAGGTTACTCATCCTAAAGGAGGTTACCCATCCTACGAGAGGTCACCCATCCTAAAGGAGATTATCCATCATACGGGAGGTTACCCATCCTAAGTGAGGTCACCTATCCTATATGAGATCAGCCATCCTTAGGGAGGTCACCTATCCTAAGGAAGATCACCTATCCTACAGGAGATCACCCATCCTACGGGAGGTCACCCATCCTAAGGGAAGTCACCCATCCTACAGGAGGTCACCCATCCTAAGGGTGGTCACCCGTCCTACGAGAGGTCACCCATCCTAAGGAAAGTCACCAATCCTATGGGAGGTCACCCATCCTATGAGAGGTTATCCATCCTAAGGGAGGTTACCCATCCTATAGGTTATCCATTCTACGGGAGGTCACCCATCCTATTGGAGGTCACCCATCCTATGGTAGGTTACCCATCCTACTGGAGGTCACCCATCCTATGGTAGGTTACCCATTCTACTGGAGGTCACCCATCCTGAAGGAGGTTACCTATCCTACATAAGGTCACCCATCCTATGGTAGGATACCTATCCTTAGGGAGGTCACCCATCCTAAGTTAGGTCACCCTTCCTAAGGGAGGTTACCCATCCTACGAGAGGTCACTCATCCTAAGGGAGGTTATCCATCCTAAGTTAGGTCACATATCATATGGGAGGTTACCCATCCAACGGGAGGTCACCCATCCTACAAGAGGTCACCCATCCTATGGGATGTCACCCATCCTAAGGGAGGTTATCCATCCTAAGGAGGTCACCCATCTTACAGGAGGTTACCCATCATAAGGAGGTAACCCATCTTAAGGGAGGTCACCAATCCTAAGGGAGGTTACCAATCCTAGGAGAGGTCAACCATCAGGAGGTTACCAATCCTAAGGGAGGTTATCCATCCTATGGGAGGTCACCCATCCAAAATGAGATTACCCATCGTATGGGAGGTCACCAATCTTTAGGGAGGTTATCCATCCTACAGGAGATCACCCATCATACGGTAGGTTTCCCATCCTAAGGGAGGTTACCAATCCTATGGGAGGTCACCAATCCTAAGGGAGGTTATCCATCCAACAAGCGGTCACCCTTCCTACGGAAGGTCACCTATCCTACGGGAGGTCACCCATCCTACATGAGGTCACCCATCCTAAGAGAGGTCACCCATCCTACGGTAGGTTACCTATCCTACTTGAGGTAACCCATCCTAAGGGAGGTTACCATCCTATGGGAAGTCACCCATCCTACAGGAGGTCACCCAACCTCAGGGAGGTTACCCTTCCATAGGGAGGTCACCCACCCATCCTAAGGTAGGTCACCCATCCTCATGGAGGTCACCCATCTAATGGAGGTCACCCATCCTCAAGGAGGTCACCCACCCTTAGAGCGGTTATCCATCCTCAGGGAGGTCACCCATCCTATGGGAGGTCACCCATCCTACGGGAGATCACCCATCCTACAGGAGGTCACCCATCCTACAAAAGATTTCCCATCCTAGGAGAGGTCACCCATCCTATAGGAAATCACTCATCTTACGAGAGGCCACCCATCCTATAGGAGGTCACCCATCCTATGGAAGATCACCCATCCTACAGGAGATCACCTTCCTTAGGATGGGTGACCTCTCATAGGATGGGTAACCTTAGGATGGGTGACCTCCATTTAGGATAGGTAATCTCCCTTAGGATGGGTGACCTCCCTTCGGATGGGTGACCTCCCTTAGCATGGGTGACCTGCCTTAGGATAGGTGACCTCCAGTAAGATAGGTGACCGGGTGACCTCTCGAAGGATATGTAACCTCCCGTAGGATGGGTGACCTCCCGTAGGATGGATGACCTTCCATAGGATGGATGACCTCTATTTGGATGAGTGACCTCTCGTAGGAGGGTAACCTCCCACAGGATGGGTAACCTCCCTTAGGATGGGTTACCTTCCTTAGGATGGGTAACCTCCCGTAGGATCGGTGATGTCCCTTAGGATGTGTGACCTCTCATAGGATGGGTAACCTCTTGTATGATGGGTGATATCCGATTGGATAGGTGACCGCATGTATGATAGGTAACCTCCCGTAGGATGGGTAACCTCCCTTAGGATGGGTGACCTCCCGTAGGATGGATGACTTATAGGATGGGTGACCTCCTATAGATTGGGCAGCCTACCTTAGGATGGGTGACCTCCCATAGGATAGATAAACTCCTATGTAGGATGGGTGACCTCACATCTGATAGGTGACCTCTCATAGGATGGGTGACCTCACGTAGGATGGGTTACCTCCCGAAGGATGGGTGATCTCCCTTAGGATGGGTAACATCCCTTTGGATTGGTAACCTCCCTTAGGATAGGTGACGTCCTTTAGGATGCGTAACCTCCCTTAGGATGGATGACCTCCCTTAGGATGTTTAACCTTCCGTAGGATGGATGACCTATAGGATGGGTACCCTCCATTTGGATGGGTGACCTCATGTAGGATGGATGACCTCCCTTAGGTTGGGTAACATACCTTAGGAGGGGTGACCTCCCTAGGATGGGTGACCACCCTAAGGATGGGTGACCTACCATAGGATGGGTGACCTCCCTAGGATGGATGACCTCTCGTAGGATGGGTAACCTCCTTTAGGATGGGTGACCTCCCGTAGGATGGGTAACCTCCAGTATGATGGGTGATCTCTCGTAGGATAGGTGACCTCCCTTAGGATGGGTAATATCCCGTAGGATGGGTGACCTTATATATGATAGGTAACCTCCCTTAGGATGGGTGACCTCTCGTAGGATGCGTAACCTCCCGTATAATGGGTGATCTCACATATGATAGGTAACCTCCCATAGGATAGGTGACCTCCATTAGGATGGATGACCTCCCATAGGATGGGTAACATCCCTTAGGATGGGTGACCTCCCATAGGATGGGTAACATCCCGTATGATGTGTGACCTCCTGTAGGATGGGTAACCTCCCGTCTGATGGGTGACCTCCCTCAGGATGGGTGATATCCCGTAGGATGGGTGACCTCCCTTAGGATAGGATGGGTGACCTCTCGTAGGATGGGTAACCGCCCTTAGGATGGGTAACCTCCCTTAGGATGGATGACCTCCCGTAGGATGGATGACCTCCCTTAGGATGGGTATCCTCCCTGAGGATGAGTAACCTCCCTAAGGATGGGTAACATCCCTTAGGATGGGTGACCTCCCGTAGGATGGGTAACCTCCATTAGGATGGGTGACCTAACTTAGGATGGGTGACCTCCCTTAGCATGGGTGACCTCCGTGGGGATGGTTGACCTCCCTAGGATGGGTGACCTCCTGTAGGATGGGTGACCTCCCTTAAGATGTGTGACCTCGCTTAGGATGGGTGATCTCTCTAGGATGAGTGACCTCTTGTAGGATGGGTAACCTCCCGTAGGATGGGTGATCTCCCTAAGGATGGGTAACATCCCTTATGATGGGTGACCTCCCGTAAGATGGTAACCTCCCTTAGGACAGGAACCTAACTTAGGATGGGTAACCTCCCTTCGGATGGGTGACCAGGTTGGGGATGGGTAACCTTTCTAGGTCGGGTGACCTCCCATAGGATGGATGACCTCTCGTAGGATGGGTAAAGGTCACCCATCCTACGAGAGGTCACCCATCCAATGAGAGGTCGCCCATCCTAAGGGAGGTCACCCACCCTAAGGGTAGGAAAGGTAACCTCCCCGTATAATGGGTAACCTCCCTTAGGATGGGAGAACTCCTATTGGTTGGTAACCTCCCTTAGGATGGGTGACCTCCCTTAGGATGGGTAACCTCCAATTGGATGGGTAACCTCCCTTAGGATGAGTGACCTCCCTTAGGATGGGTGACCTATCGTAGGATGGATAACCTCCCTTAGGATGGGTGATCTCCTGTACCATATGATGAATAACCTCCGTTAGGATGGGTGACCTACCTTATGATGGGTAACCTCCCTTAGGATGGATAACCTCCCTGAAGATGGGTGACCTCCTTTAGGATGGGTAACCTCTCTTAAGATGGGTAACCTCCATTTGTATGGATAACCTCCCTTAGGATAAGTGACCTCCTTAGAATGGGTAACCTCTGTCACGCCCCGATCTCCCGCAAGCTAATCGGCCGTCCCCGCTAGGCGGAAATCACCCTCGCCAGCGCTCCCGCGGGACGATCGCTTTGACCTATCCGGGCGTGATGCCGCACGAGCGTGATCCACGCCCGTGCAAGGCCGTGGTTCATTGTCTGGTGGTAAGAGTTCTAAGCCACAGAGTCGCACAGATTGTCCGAGTGCAGCGGAGTCATGAATGTATAGGCGATCGGTAACAAGTTCACTGAGTTGACAATATAGCGGAAGTATTGAAACACAAGTTGAAGTAAAGCAAGCTCTTTATTGATATAACATGTGTTACAGGTGGCGCTTGGCCGAGATTACAAGTCGCTCAAGCCTCTCTCTGAAACAGTAAAAGCGTGCCAAGTGGCTACAATTGTGGAATGATTGTACAGACGATGTTCAGGCAAGTTTGGGCTATGTTCCAACATTATGTCTTGTATATGTGCTTCAGTTCCGGACGCACCGTTGCTTCGGAGTGATCTTCACGCCTTAGCATGCACGAAGGAGGTATCCGCACCGAACGAGGTTCTCCCGCACCCTGCATACAACCTGGTGGATTATCAGTACATTGAATGCACTGGTGGGGAAGCTACTCGCCCGCTCGACAAATGCAAACACGTAGTATAAGTTTCGTGCACCAACTATTAAGTTGTCTTTTTAGTTGCCTTAGGATCAGTTTTATGCAATATTTGAATAGCCTAACTCGTGTGGCAGTGCGCCATGCGACATGAGAGGAAACACGGAGAGACTTACCAAATTACCATTTGTCCTTCCCTGTCCAAGACAAACATTAAAAATTTAAGCATGGGCAAGTATAAACATTCAGGAGCATAGCATATGCAAACACGAGTATTTATTTCAAGATCGTTTAGGTGTTCAGTTCATTTATTTCATGTGATACAATATCTCGCACGCGGATAGCCGCTAAGCGAGGATGACTTGTTATCTATCATTTTACCAGCAAGCATGCAACAAGTTAAGTACAAGGCGATCACTGGCGTATGCCATAATGGACGGTATAGTGTTGACGATAATAGTATGCAACGAAAGTACAAGAGGTTCTGCAAGCCATTCCGCCGAACAAGAGACTAAAACAATAGGTCTCGCCAGGACCGGGTCGATGCCAGTGCCCCAGCTTCGCCCGCTAGACCGACCTTGTGCACAAGTGGTCTGTGATCGAGCGGCGTCTCAGGTAAGTTATCATTTACTCGGTTGGGGCAACAAGAGTACAAGACAAGAGTACAAGACAAGAGTCATTGCTGTTGAGGCAACAATAGTACAAGACAAGAGGCATAGCTGATGAGGCAACAATAGTACAAGACAAGAGGCATTGCCTGATTTCCATTCTCATAATCTTTCTGAACAATATCCTGTATAACAGGGTGTTGGCCTAGCTTGTGTTACAAGTATTGAGTCAAGGCAACGTACAAGCAGACAAGTATGCGTTTCTAAGGAACATAAGTAAACACGTTTGCTCGGACCCGAAGGTAAGCCGAGAATTAGATCATTAGGGGACTTGGCATGTGAGGGTCTGAATATAAGTAGTATTTTAATTTCCATGTTCTAGCATAGCAATACAAGTTGGGATTATTCCCTTAGCTAGGTGCGTTGGATTCTTATTAGCATGCAGGGGGTGAATCACCTAGCGACTAGCATGAAACATTCCAGATTTTATGTGTGCTGGCTAAGCAAAGACAAGTTCACCGTAGCAACCCACCTTAGCGATGATTCGCCTCGGTAGAGCGATACGTCAAGCGAGCCTCTGAAAGCCTAAGCTGGATTCCTGTAGGGACAAGTTTGGATATCCTTTGCTTCTCGTTTGAGGCAAAGCGGGTCGGGACAGTTGCACTATTGCCGTTTGAGCCGGCAGTCCGCTTGAGCGGAACGTGGTGTTACATCCTACCCAACTCAGAAAAAGTCTCGTCCTCGAGACTTACTGAGGACAAGCAGTAATCTAGGGTTGAGGCAATCCTAGACAAGTCATTATACTTGTTCATTTGGATATTCACTTGCACAAGCGTTGAAATCAGCATATCGCTTAGACTGGATCGTGCGCACTTTCGAAGGGCTCCTCTAGCATGAACACGTCAACCAGCTTAGTGATAGCGAAGTCTTAGCACTCGAGTTTCACCTTTTCTTAAGTCTTGGATGGTGCACTAGTTCAAGGCGTCCATCGAATAGATGCATTCAACCAAACTTAGAGTTAGTGAAATCGGACAAGCTACTAGCGATACTCTCAAGGGTTCGCACAGGTTGGCACAAAGGCCACTCGCAGCACAGCATCATACAAGCAAGCATATCATTCAAAACACATTTTAAAAGTATTTAGACTTATTGTTGGAACATTCCATCGAGGCATTAAGAGAGAGCGTGCACATAACCCACGAACGAGCTTTCGAAACTGAGATAATCGAATTGAAGTCCAAAGGCGTAGAAGCCAGGTTCTGATATCACTATGTCACTCCCCGATCTCCCTAGGCTAATCTGCCGTCCCCGTTAGGCGGGAATCACCCTCGCCAGCGCTCTCGCGGGACGATCGCTTCGACCCATCCGGGCGTGATGCTGCACGAGTGTGATCCTCGCCCGTGCAAGGTCGTGGTTTATTGGCTGGCGGTAAGAGTTCTAAGCCACATAGTCGCACAGATTGTCCGAGTGCAGCGGAGTCATGAACGTATAGGCGATCGGTAACAAGTTCACTGAGTTGACAATATAGCGGAAGCATTGCAACACAAGTTGAAGTAAAGCAAGCTCTTTATTGATATAACATGTGTTACAGGTGTTTGTGGTATTAAACGAAAGGAATGAAATTGTATTTCAACGACGGGGTTTATGCGAAACCCGCGCCCTTCTGTTTACAAACAAACTTGTACAATGTAATCCTATACGAGGATGTGGGAGTACAATTTATTTAATCTGGGTATAAATTGCTATAGGTGTCTGATCTGCGGTCGATCACTTTAGCCCTTGGACCACACGATATTGAAGAAGTACCGTGGAAGACAGGTAGCAGCTTCGAAGGTTGCAGAAGAGGTTGGACGCACGAGGCCAAGGTCGTCGATCCCTGCTCTTTGCCTGCTCTCCGGGCTCTCTCTCTCTCCTTAGACGATAATTCTCTCCTGGATGATAATTCTTTTTTTTTTCTCCTTTTTTCCCCATTGATAGGGGTCTCTATTTATAGAGTTTTTGTGACAGTGACCACTCCGTCGGTGTAAAAACCGAGGAGTGGGATGTACAACACCATTTTACACAACGATTAAAGTAACCAATGCCTGCGTATGGATGATCTTTTGAATGAGCGTATGACGCGGGTCCAACTAAGGGAACACAACGCGTACTATTGCTACGAAGATCACGGCGTAAGAGCCACGCAGGTAGGTATCCCGTGTGTAAAAACGGTTGGGGTAGAGGCCAAATGACTGTCACCTTGGCACAGAGGCCAGATAGGCATAGAAGCCGAATAGGCGTAGAAGCCGGATAGGCGTAGAAGCCGGATAGGCATAGAAGCCGGAGAGGCGTTGAAGCCGGATAGGCGTAGGAGCCGGAGAGGCGTTGAAGCCGGATAGGCGTAGGAGCCGGAGAGGCGTTGAAGCCGGATAGGCGTAGGAGCCGGACAGGCATTGAAGCCGGAGAGGCGTTGAGAGCCGAAGGGGCACAAGTCTTAAATGGGCGTAGAAGCCGCTGCGTACCGTGCCCGAGTGCTGACGGGGACGTCTTAGCCGGAATCAAGGCTTTCGAAGATGTAATCAAATCTTCTACAGAGATTTGCCATCATCCTGTGCATTAAATGCGAAGACGTGTTTCGAAGGTCTGCAGCCCTTCTGTGCATCCGTTGCAGAGACGTGCCTTGACTGAACCTGTCACCGCTCCGTGCAATTAGACGTAGAGACGTGCCTCGAGCCCCGTACGATGTGCAGCTTTTGACGTGGCAGGCAGTTTGTCTACTGCGGAGCGTAAACCGGTTTATGCCTGCCTGTGTAAAACAATGCAGTGTATTCCTCTGTGCGAAAAAGAGCGGTTTATGCTGAGGGGACGTCAGTAAACGACGGTTCGGTGGTATCTTAACCCAATCCTCTGCATTAAATGCAGGGATCCGCCATCATACTGTGGTGTGCGTCCTGAGGGGTCTGTGCCTGTTTCCAGCCGTCGTCTGGGTCGCCGTGCAGCACTTTTTGTCAGGAGTCAGAGGCCAGGTTCACTGTGTGACTTGACAGGTTCATTTCGGGGAAGACGAAGCGTTCCTCGTACGCTATTTTAACGCTGCTTTGAGAGCGGCTGAGTTTTTATGCCCTGGAGGCGATGGGGGGGGGGGTCCCGTCTACGCCGAAGCGGTTTTGGACGCGCTGCACCCTTGAGCTCTTACGCCTGATGGCACTGAAGGCCTTTGTTTGCGCTGCTCTGTATCAATACGTCGCGTAGCTTTTGCAAGCGTATTTTTCATGCTTCTACAAGACCCCCTTCAAAGCTTTTAAAATCCTTTGGAATTTGAAACGCTTTGAATGAAGCATGAATGGCCCCTCGTGACTCGAAATGTTTCTGAATGGAGCGTTGAAACGGTCGGTGCGGCCTTTATGGCGGATTTATTGGGGACCGCTGTGATCTCTTTTGCCTATAAAAAGGCGGGGGGTTAACCTGTTTCCCCATATTCCCATCACCATGCTAAAATGATCGCCGAAGTTCGTCGGGTCGATCTGAGGAAGAAGGAGATCATGTTCTTCCAGCATGTTGGGAGCCGAAAAAGACGGCGTCTTCGAGCAAGTGTCCACTGCAGCGATGGATCATGGAAGGATATCTTAGCCTCCCTTGCTCGGGATAATCAGCAACTTTGTATGGCGTTGCATCAGGGGAGAGGAAGGGCCGCTTTGGACCACACAGCTTGCAGACTGTTTATTTCTTCCTGAGACCCCTGCGGACGAGATTGGACAAACCGTAATCTGTCGTCCTGATTGGGTTGGGTTTAAGAAAACCCCAACCGGATCGGCCATGGCGAATGGAGGATCTTGTTGTTCATGACTGTGGTGGTCATGAACAGCCATGGAGGAAGAGGAAGATCTGAGCGCGATCTTCAGACGACGAGGGAGTCTTTTGTAGACGGAGTTTCCCTCATATGTAATCATGAAAAGTAGAGAAAAACCCCTGTAGACAGGGTTTTCCTCACATGTAATCATGATTTTAATCTTCAATAAAGTCGTCTTTTCTTCATATGATCACTTGCCATACGTTGCTGTGAAGTCTGAATGTGTGCAGCTTCGACACGTCTGATACTTTACGCGACCCTGTATAGAGAGTACTAGGTTCTGTCCTGTTCTTTACGTGCAGCGGATAGTGCATAGAGCGCTGCTTTAGCATTTTGAACACTTAGAACTGTCCTGTTGCTAGGGCTAAGGAACCGCGTAGAGTTCTGAACTGCTGCTTCTGATGAGCAGAACTTTGTTCAGTCTTCGTCTTCAAGAATGATCTCTCGGAACTCCCTTGAAACAGGGTCGAGGATTCTGGCTGAGCTTTGTCATCTTAGACAGACGAGATGTTCAGACTGGAGTCCGGATGAACCTCCAATTTTGGGACCCGAAAAGAGTAATTTCTTAATGGTTGTACTCTGTCCATTTTGGGTACTTGGGGTCAAGAACGAGTATCTTCTGTGTGAACTCTTTGCACTTGACCGGGTCGGGGACTGTTTTGGATAAGCAGAAAGTCGCGGAGTGCGAAATCCTCAGCCTGTAGCGTCTGGGCGTAAAATACCGTTGAGCGCGAAGTCGTAGACTTGTGGTTCCTGAGCGTGAAGTCGTAGGTTTGTCGCCTCTCGAGCGTAAAAGCTACCGAGCACAAAGGCATCCGGGCGAGAAAAACCATAGACTTATAGCTGCTTGAACGTAAAGCCGTAGAATCGTTGCTGTTGAGTGTAGAAAGCTCCTTTAGCGTAGGACTTGTGGATCTGTAGCTCCTGAAAAGAGAATTTCTTCGAGCGTGAAGTTCTGCGGATCTGTTGCTTCTGAGCGTAAACTGAGCGCCACCGAGCGTGAGATCATCGATTTGGTATCTGCTGAGCGTAAAGCCTTAGGTTTGTCGCCTCTCGAGCGTAAAAGCTACCGAGCACAAAGGCATCCGGGCGAGAAAAATCATAGACTTGTAGCTTGCGAGCGTAAAATTGTAGATCTGTTGCTGTCGAGCGTAGAAAGCTCCTTTAGCGTAGAACTGCCGAACTGTCTTGCGCGAAGAATTTTTTGAATTCGCTGACTGTCCGTCTTTTGAGGGTAGTGGTTTGACGTAGCACCCAATCATATCCGACTATTAATGCGAGACTTGGTTAGGGTCTCGAGGAGTCCGTCCGAGGATTCGAGGAGTCGATCCGGACTCTATATATATCCCAAGCTTTAGAGAGAGAAACTTTTCATCCGTCTTCTGCGAACGAGAGTTCTTGATTGTTCGAGCTTTTCTCCTTCATTCCTTCTTTGAGCACTTCGAGCTTTCAGAAATGGCGACGAAACAAACCTCCTCCGCTAAGGGAAAGAGCATAGGTTCTTCTTCTTCTCCTACTGCCCCAGCGAGGGAGTCTTCGGTCGGGCAAGGTGGACTTCCTTCCGGAAGTATCCCGCCGACGGGCAACGCACCCGGTCTGAGAGGTAGATCCTTTGGGGTGACAAGAATAACGAAAATCCTTCGCACACGTTGAACGTGACCGCGCTAGGTCGCCTTCTGTGCTGATAGCCTCTTCTGAGGAAGATGATGCACGGAGGCGTTTTCATCTTTTACGCCCACATTTCTCGTGTGCTAGCGTAAAGGCGCCATATTTTCGTAGTTCCGAGCGTAAAAGCTCTGGCTACCGAAAACTGGCGTATGTCGTAAAATAAGCATTTTACGTTTGCGGAGGGGACTCCCGGCGTATAATAACCGAATTCGTACAATCCTGGCGTAGAGCACAGTTTGTCGTTTCTTTGGTTTTGTATGTTTGTGCAAGATTTTTGTAATGACATACTTTCTTTGCACCTTTGTAGTTAACCTGGGTGAGTCTCCGCTGACCGAGGTGATGGGTTCCTCCGCCGGGATGCTGCACTCGAACTACCTGGAGGACTTGTCCCACGTGGCATTTCCCCTCTCCGGATCCCAGTATCCTGAGGGAAGGGGATTTTTGTTGGCGGCTCAGGGCGAGCGGGCACTGCTGAGTATGATCAATGGGGAGCCCCTGACGTATATAGACGGAGAGCGGTACGTAAAGCCGGCTTTCCTTTTCGGGGACATGATCGACAAGCGGTCCCAGACGAAGCCTAAGAGGGAACCTTGGGTCTTTGCTGTCGAGAGCTTGGTTCTGTACCTGCCGACGATGCCGAGGGATTATCCCATCTTGGCTTTCTTCCATGCCACTCATCCCAGAAAGATGTCGTGGACGTTGACTCCCGACCTTCATGGCAAGCCGGGGAAGATCTTTCATCAGAAAGGAGCTGACCAGGGATCGTTTGTCAGTCGTCCTTCTGGTCCAGTGACGTTGTTCCGGGGATTATACCCGGGTGGCGTCCCGAGCGAAGACAGCTCTGTGATCCAGCCGGTCCAACTGTCGACTTTTTGCAACAGCTTCATGGGACGAGGTGGGGTGTACCCCAAGGAGAATCCTCGGTGTAATGGGTGGGTCACCCCAGCAAACTTCCGATGGACCAGCCTAGTTAACTGGGCCTTGAAGCGCTTTCGGCAAGAGCTAGAGGGCATTGGGCTGTATGTCGCTGTGAGCGCGACGAGCGTCGGGTTGCCTCCCAACCCTAATTTGTTCTTGGCACTGATGGAGCGATACGTTTCGCTTACTGGGACCTTTGCCACTCCACTGGGGGAGTTGGGATTGGCCCTTCATGAGATGGCGGTTGTCTCGAGGCTGCCGATGGGGGATACCCCGTATGAAGAGTATGTTTCCACCAACCGGGAGTTGGGGGATTCGGACCCTCGGGTGGCGAATGTGTATCAGGAGCTGATGTGCCAATATCTCGCCTGCACCGCTTTTTACAACGAGCCCTCTGGTTTGGCCCACACTACCAAGTGGATGTCCTACCTTTTCTTCCACCGAGCTAGAGCTGCCAGGTTGGAGAAAGTTTCGGGGGGCAAGAATGAGCCCGTGAACTGTTTGGGCGTGCTTAGTGCCCAGGTCGTGGATGGCCTTATGGAGGAGGCCAAAGCTTCGGACCAGATCCTCGTTGAGAGGGTAGGAAAGTACCCCGAAGGTACTATGGCCCGTAGTTACCTGAGGCGCTGTCGCGGGTCTCTATCCAAGGAAGCCCAGCTGGCTGGTTACCTCTCGTTATGGCTGCGTCGAGTAGTAGTGCCTGGTACTGCGTCCGCGGACCGCATTCACCGGAACATCTTGTGGCCGACAGTGCGCCTGGTGTTCGGGGCAAGACTGGGCTTGCTTCCTGCCATGGTGTGCCGTATACAGGCGGGCTTGAGAGCTCTGACCGATGGGTTGCTTGCTGATGAAGCCCGGCGTGAGAGTTTTCCCAGGGTGGAATTACCATACCTGTATCTGATGGGTTGGTTAATTCTCCACAATCCCCGGGTGATGTCTCCTGGCTCTGGTAGCAGCTCAGAGGGAAATTTCTTGTTGAACTACAAGGATTCTCCCTGGAACGTGGACACCGTTCTAGATTGTCGGCTGGCATTGAACCTCAGCCATGGCTGGAAGCTCCTCTGTACTCTCCCTCCCGTAGATCGCTATCAATTAGGGATGAGGCTTGAGGACTCGGGTAGAGAGAAGACCGATCTTTCTCCGAAGGCTTTTAATTGGCTGGTCTGCATTAGACCCTCCCATCTCCTGTACAGGAGTGAAGACCATTGCTTCTTCGAGCCTTATTTGCCTAGTCGGTTCGCCAGGCAATTTGGGTACGGCCAGCTGTACGTAGGCAATACCGTCACCAGCTTCAGGTCCAGAGGCGGGCTCATTGATGGAGCCAGAGGATGGCAGTATTTCACCACGGGTTGCACTGGAGCAGCCTTCGTCGTGCCGGATGTCACCCCCTCTACGGAGCTGCGCATCCTTCTTTCTTACGCCCAGTTTTATGTGGCGATCAACACCTTCCACCGCGATTTCGACATACGCGGAAGTCTTAGGGTGTCCTCTCCCATTGCCGGGGGAGGAGTTGAAGTTCCCTCGGTTTCTCCCGATGAGGGTGAGGAGTTTGATACCCCGGATGAACCCCTGGAGTCGATGCCGGGGTGTGAAGTGCCTCCGCCTGCGGGGGCTTTGGTAGTTCCTCAGAAGCGAAGGGCGCCTGCTCCTAAGGAGGCTTCTGTTCGTAAGAGGAGGAAGGAGACAGTTGCTCGTCCTTTCCGTATTCTTGGTGTTGAAGCTACCGGGAGTGGGCCTACATCTCCCCATGTCGGGGATGAGTCTTTGGCTGGAGGTTCCTCGCCTTTTAGAGAGGGACCCTCTATGGTTTCGGGTGGCGGCGCCGGAGGATCTTCGCTAGGGGTCGCTGCTGTGGCTACTGCTCTGGGTAGTGGAACGAGATCGCCTAGGTGGCCATGGCAGATGGGAGGATCCTTCCCTGGGCCCACAACAGATAAAGCTCCTGCTGTGCCTAGCGAGATTCCAGTTGACGAACCTCGACCGCGTCTTGGTGGAGACTTGGAGGAATTCCGGGCGATGTCAGTTGGTCCACCTCCTTCCCCAGGTATGATAGTTCGCATTGCGTCCTTAGAGCGAGGTTTAGCTGCCTCGGCTGCAGATGCACCATATATACCATTGGCCCCGGGTAAATGTAGTTTTTCATGTCTCCTTTTAGAAAGGTTACCGTTGTACTGATGTCGACTTTCGGGTTCTTTCTTCTCAGGGGATGGAGCCCACGGGGAGTGTAGCGTTGAGCCGCCTTCCGGCTCTGCTCCGGCCCCTGGTGGTGATACGGAGGCACCTGATCCTGAGGAGGAAACACCTTCGGGGGCTAGCTCGCCCGGAGTGGTTTCGTCGCCTCGAGAGGAGGATGAGCCTGTCACCGTGACCTTGCCTTCGGTCGTACCAACCGTCGAGGCGGCAGCAGTGGCTACCTCGTCTGCAATCATCTCTGGTGGGGGACTCGCTGATATCGCGGTCTTTCCTGGCGTTCAGTCGGGTTTAGTTGCGCTGACTGAGCAACATACCAGCCTCTTTTACACCGGTTTGGGAGCGATGATATCAATGGTGTTGGCGAAGAGTCTGGATTTCGAGCGCCTGAAGAGAACTGCCCAGTTCTCGATCGGGGTTGTCAGGGAGTTCGGCGATTCCGGGGGAGCCGATGCCCTGGAGGCAATGGTTAATGGTTTAGAACAACCCATTAACGAGTATTTGCGGTTGGCTCAGGGCAGTCTTGATGCTGAGGCCCAGACCAGATACGGTCTTATAACTGCGCATCTTGCCAAACGGATGGAAGACCTGAAGGAACTCCTTCGAACTCGCCAGCTGGAGGCGATTCAGAGGAAAGCCGCCGTGGATGAGATCCTCGCCCTCCAGACAACGTGCCAATCCGAGCACGAGGGGAATGTAGCAAGGATTCACAGGTTGAGGGAGAAACTCGCTCAGGCAGAAGAGTGGGCTTCCCAGTCGTTGGCAGGCTTGGATGTGGTGGCCGGTCGACTGAGCACAGCGCGGCGGGATCTGGATCGCGCGGAAGGTGCCTATGCGGGCGTGCGTCGGACGATAGCCGAGCTGTCCCATTCGAGTGACAACGAGGCACTGCTGGAGCAGGCCCGTGCTGATGCTCTGACCATTAGGGACGAGAGGATGGCCGTGCTAGCGCGGCAGATCCGTGACATGACTGCTCCGCCGCAATGATGTGCTCTCTTTTTTTTTGCTTTCCCAGATGTAATTTTGTTCTTTCTTGGGAATAAAAAGAGACTTTTTCCTAACTTTGGACCCATTATTTCGGAATGTAAATGACAGGTTAGGGCGAGAGTGGTATCAGAGGTAGTATGGACGTGATAAACTCTCGGTAAACTTCAGCAGGGCACGTCTATCCAGAGATCATACGGATATGATAGAACGTGCTTTGGCCAAGTTTTTGTAGGTAAAGTACTATCAGAGGTGAGATAGACGTGATAGGCTTTACTAGACTTTACAGCTCAGAGGTAATATGGACATAGCTGTTTTGTGGGCCTATTACTTGTTGCGCACCTAGGTGCAAGTAAATAGGTTTGAGGACAAGCCCTGCTAGAGGTAATATGGACATAGCAGATTTTGTGGACCTAACACCACTGGCGTACTTAGATTTAGTACGGGTGTTAGTTGAAGTGACGATCGATATCAGAGGTGATAATCGATGGTCAGAATCTTGGAAAGCCTGTTCAGAGGTGATATGGACATGGCAGATTCTCCAAGGAAATACAGTTCAGAGGTGATATGGACATGACTGATTTGTGGGCCTATTTCTTTTTGCGCACCTAGGTGCAAGTAATAGGTTTGAGGACAAGCCCTGCTAGAGGTAATATGGACGTAGCAGATTTTGTGGACCTAACACCACTGGCGTACTTAGATTTAGTACGGGTGTTAGTTGAAGTGACGATCGATATCAGAGGTGATAATCGATGGTCAGAATCTTGGAAAGCCTGTTCAGAGGTGATATGGACATGGCAGATTCTCCAAGGAAATACAGTTCAGAGGTGATATGGACATGACTGATTTGTGGGCCTATACTAGTTTCTTCTTTTGAAGTAGTTTCGTCGGATTACGAGAATCTCGCCGTATTCCTCCTGAGTGGAGGAGATTAGGCGTAGTACTTCTTCAGGAATTTGCCGTTGATAGGAGCCATTAATAGGTCTCCATTGGGCTGGGCTAGTCTGTAGGCTCCGTTCGAGAATGTTGTCTCGATCACATAAGGGCCTTCCCACTTGGGCTGGAATTTGCCTTTACTCCTGTGAGTAAGAATCATCGGCCTTCTTACGGCTAAAACTAGCTCGCCGACTTTGAACACCCTTTCCTTTACTTTACGATTAAAAGCTCTGGAAATGCGTGCTTGGTAGAGCGCGATGCACTGTTGAGCTTGGAGGCATTTCTCGTCTAATCCTTCTAGCTCCTGAAGCCTTAACAGGTCATTCTTTTCTTGAGTCAGCTCGTTAGCCACGGCTATCCTGAGCGACGGGATCTGGATTTCAATGGGGAGAACTGCCTCGCTCCCGTATACCAGTGAGAATGGGGTACAGCCTGTCGGCGTTCGTACCATTGTGCGGTATGCCCAGAGACATTCGCCCAGCTTTTTGTTTCAATCTCTTTTGTTTGAAGAGACGAACTTCTTCAAGAGTTTGATAATGGTTTTGTTGAAAGCTTCCGCGAAACCATTAGCAGCTGGATAGTATGCCGTAGAGGCGATATTGTGTATTCAATTTTTATCGCAAAATTGATGAAACGCTTGGCTGATGAACTGGGGCCCGTTGTCATGGATTATCCTTCGGGGGACCCCGAAGCGATAAATGACGTGATGCTTGATGAAGCTGATCACATTAGACGCCTTTACCTCAGCAAGAGGGATTGCCTCTGCCCATTTGGAGATGTAGTCCGTGATGGCCAGTATGAACTGGTGACCTCGGGAAGAAGACGGGTGAATGGGACCAATGACGTCCATACCCCATGCTTCGAAAGGCCAGGATGCAACTGTAGGATGCAGATGCTCAGATGGTCGGTGTATGAAGTCTGCGTGAATCTGACAGGCTCTGTATTGTCTTGCATACCGTATCGCATCTGTGATCATAGTAGGCCAATAATAGCCCATTCTCCTGATGCGATCCTGTAGCTTAGGACCGGGTTGGTGTGCTCCGCATACGCCGTCGTGAGCTTCCCGGATAATCTGCTGTGCTTCGTCGTTAGACAGACATCTCAACATTAATCCGTCGTAGGTCCGGCGATATAGGCATTGTGCAGATGCATCGTAATAGAAGCATAATGATCCTCGCTTGATGGACACTGCTCCGTTGGGGTCCTCCGGCAAGATTCCGTATGCGACGAAATCTATGAAGGGACTTCTCCAGTCTTTTCCGGGGAGATCTGTGTTTACAGCATGGCTGCGTTCTATGTGAAGGTTGTTCTTCGCACAGAATAAGTCTCTGTTAAGAAGGATTACCGAATCCTGCCTTCTTATAGGAGTGGCTAAGTCTGCGGCTAGACTGGCCAGGGCATCGGCTTCCAGATTCTGAGACCGAGGTACATGCTCCAGGAAGAATCCTTTGAAGGTCATGGCTATCTCGACCGTTGCTTGGTGGTAGGGGATGAGGTCTGGATTCCGGACTTCATATATCCCTCTGACTTGATTGACAATAAGCAGAGAGTCACCGAAAGCTTCCAGGGATTCGACCCCCAGCTCTTTGGCGGCTCGGAGCCCGATTAACAGAGCGTTGTATTCTGCCACATTGTTGGAGCAGGGCTCGCTAAGAGAATATGCTCGGTAGATGACGAGCTGATCAGGAGTGACCAGGACGACTCCTACTCCTGAGACGATATTTCCCTTGGGACCGGTTCTGGAGGCCCCATCGAAGAAGAGTTGCCATGCGTCGGTCTCCATTGCGGAGTTATATTCTGCAACTTCGTCGGGAATGTCCTCGTATAACTTGGAGGACTCCGGGATCGGATGGGCAGCTAGGAAGTCAGCTAGTGCTTGGCCTTTAATGGACTTCTGCGGTACGTACACCATGTCATATGGCGTTAATAGCATCGCCCAAGTCGCGAGTCGGGAGTTAAGAACACTCGGTTTGCTCATTAGTACCCGCAGAGGGTTGATCCTGGAGATGATATGAATGGTCTGTCCGGTGACATAGTGTCGTGTCTTCTGGACGGCGAACATCAGAGCCAAGCATTCCTTCTCCACTGGGTTGTATCGGTGCTCGGCCCCGACCATCATCCTGCTGAGGTAGTAGATAGCTTGTTCATGCCCCATGTCGTTTTTCTGTGCAAGAAGAGCTCCTAGTGAATGATCCATTGCTCGAACGTACAGCAAGAATGGTTTTCCCATGACGGGAGATGCCAGAACTGGCGGACTGGTGAGGTAGCGTTTGATGTCTCCGAACGCCTGTTGACAGGTTTAGTCCCACACGAAAGATACACCTTTCTTCATGAGGTGAGAAAAAGGCTGACATCTCCCCGAGAGGTTGGATATGAATCGCCGGATATAGGCCAGACTGTAACCTCCGATTTCCAATTTCCAAAATTTTTAGATTTTAAATTATTTTAAAAATATCAAATTTTTATAAAATAATTCTCCTTGAAAATTTTTATTTTTGAACGATGTTTGATTTTAGAAGGTAATTTAAAAATCTTTATAAAAATCATTTTTCCTAATTGACGATGTATTACAAAAATAAATAAATAATAATGTATATATATTCTCTAGTTTCAAATGTTTATTTGCTTGAAATCATAAAGTTAGTTATTTGATAAAATTAATTAAAAGACTAGTGTTTCTTCATAATAAATTTTATAATTAATTGGGGTAGTAAATAAATGAATTACATACTTCCTAATATTTTGAAAAATGAGTTTAATTAGTAGCTAATCGAAAGCCTCTTAAAAACATTTTTTCTTAAATTTTTTTTCTATTTAATTTATCGTTTTCCGTCTCCCATTCACGCCCCCATTCTTCCCACATGAAAAGCCCTTTATATTTAATTCTGGGCCATTCATCATTGGGCCAACCCGCAACCCTTTATCCCACACCCTTCTCCCTATTTAAGTTCTCCTTCTCACCATTCCCCAGAAATCCTAATCTCCTAATTATTAGCTAGCCTCCACAATTCCCAAGCCAACAAGCCATCACCATCATCTTGTGTGCTCGTGTCCGTGTGTCCAGCATCACCGTGTCAGCCGTGATGGCCTCGGGTCCGACCCCGGGTGTCCCACAGTATCCATTCATTTTCTGTGTCCAGTTACAACGTTACAATCAGATTCCGTGTCCGACACACCCGGACACAACCCCCACACCAGTACATTCAACCCGGACACGTCCACTGTGCATCGAGTCCCCGTGTCCAGCCCCGGACACGTCCCCCACAACAAACCCTCGTGTCCATCCCGGACACGTACCCAGACCCCGACATCCAGAACCTGACCCTAACCCTAGACTCGAAGCCGTCGCCCGGAGTCGTCGTCGTCGTCGCCGCTGAAGCCGGGAAGCCGCCGCCACCGAGAGGAACCGCCTCCTCGAGCGCCGAGCCGTCTCCTCGGGCGCCGAGCCGTCTCCTCGAGCGCCGAACGCCGCTGTCTCGAGCCGAGTCGACCGCCGCTGCAGATCCAGCCACCGCCGGCGGCCAAGATCTCCTTCCGCCGCCGAACAGATCCGACGACCCGTCGTCGAGCCTCGAAGCCGCCACCGCGTCGGATCTCCTCGAGCCAAACACCCGAGCGCCGCCGCCGTCGCTTCAGATCCGCAGCCGCCTCGAACCCCGATCCGCTGTCGCCTCGACCAGGAGCGCCGACGCCCTGCCCGACGGACCCCCACCGCGCCGGCGAAGGGAACCCTCCCCATCGTGAGCCCCTTTCTCCATTCCCTCTTTCCCCCTTTCTGTTCTGTCTATAGTTAGTAATTGAATTAGTATAATTAGTATTTAATTAACTTAGTGTTAGTTAATTTAATTAATGGTTAAGTAATTAATCATTTAGAATAATTAAATTAGTTTAGTTAAGTGTGATTAGTTAAGTTAATTAATTAATTAGATTAATTAGTTAATTAAATTGTAATTAGTTTAAGTATTTAATGTATTGTAATAGTTAATTTATAATTAGTTTAATTAACTCAAAATGGGTTTCATTAATTCATAATTAGTTAAGTTATATTTAAATAGTTTAGTTTTATTTTAGTAAAATATAAGGATTTTGGTTGTGTGCGCAAAAATAATAAGTTTTGGGTTATATTATTATTAAGAAATAATTTCAATAATAAAATTTAGTTCAAAATTGTTTATTTGGGGCTGGTGACCAATTTTACTATAGATGCATAAAAATATTGGCTTTTACGTAAATCCTAAAATTGTATATAGTATAATTCTTATTTTTGGTATAAAAATATATTGGTAATATACATATTAATTTAATACGTATTTTGGTAAATATATATATGTATGTAGGTTTATATTTTCGTATTGGTATATGTATGTATATATGTATATGTTGTATTGGTATATATATATATATAAATGTAATTTGGTACATTTACCTGTATATAATATATGTAAATTGGTATATATATGTAACTACGTATTCTAGTATAAGTAAATTGGTATATGTATATTTATGTATTTATAAACCTACTCAGCATATTTTTATAGATATAAAATTAATATATATGGTAAATATATGGTTTAACCTATATATATATATATTATGCATAAATTAAATGGTATATATATATATATATTGTATATGTATTTATTTTGGTGCAAGTAATATTATAGGTGTTAATGTTAGTTAAATAGGTGTAATGTGTTATAGATGTCTGTCTAACTAGATGACCCTAGTTGACTAGTGCCATACCTGGCAGAGCCCCTGAGTTCATGTATTTGTGATGTGTTAGAGTAGCACCTGATGCAAATATGGTTTTGCTTGTGATATGTTTATAGGACTGTTGGTTTCTCCAGACGATACTCTGGAACAGGACCTCGGTATATTCACCAGCTAAGGACCCAAGGCGAGTACATTCTCTGATTAGTTTCTAATTTATGATATCTCCTATGTTCACTGTATCTAGTGTAAATATCCATGTTCTTGACACGTTGGTTACACGGATTGGTATACACGGATCTCGTCATGAGATGTTATTCCTTATTCATGGTGTAGCTTGTACAAGACTTGTTTCATTGATATCTTGTGCATGTACAGACACTGATTTCCGGAGAGATTTGCTACCTCTCTAGGGAATCCCGTGCCATAGCGTACCATGATTTGATCTACTATACCAGTCGGGGGTTGGGGGAGTACTTTAGTGTAGATATGTGATCATACCCAACTTTATATGCACCATAGCTCACCCCACATCTCACGTCGGGTGCGGCCTGACCATTTATATGAACCATAGCTGTTACGTGTGATTAGCCTGATCTCTACATGCACCATAGCTAACCAACGGTTAGCCTGACTCTATATGAACCATAGCTAATCACATGTAACCAGCCTGATCAAGTTCCCAAGCCGATCACATGTTAAAGCTAGTACTCACACACTTAGTCATAGAACTCTTGCTCATGGACATATTGTTTCTTTTCCTGCATTTACTTACAGTATTTCCAGTACTTCTCTCATTGTACATTTCTCGTACTTATACATGCATCTGGTATGTTTCCATCTAGAACTGCTACATAGTTTATGTCATTTATATAGAACTGCTATTTAGAGATGTACTTTGCTCCTTCCTGACTGGAAAATATTTTTCCAGACTGTGACCTTAGTGGACTTGTTCTGACACTTGGAGATTGGTTGTTACTGATTACAGGTATGATCGTTTTATCATTAGTCTTGTGTTGTACTCTTTTGTTCTTCGAATTCTTATCGTGCTGTAATTGTGATTGAGTATGTTGTTCATCTTTATAGTGTTATCCGTGTCTCCTTATGGAGTTGGATACTAGTGTGAGATTATTTAGATAGTACTTGACCTAGACAGCGTTCTACCGCCGATGCTGCGGCGTAGGCTGGACGTACCCACGCACTCGTGCCCCTAAACCGGGTGCGGGTCGTGACACGTTTTTAGTGGTGGCCCATGCAGGTCTCACTTCGCAAGTTGTGCGATGTCGTGGTGGTGCGACGTTATAGTTGTACTACTACGTGCCTGCTGTAGAATATAGGACATAGGATACTAGGATGAGAGAGGATACTCAATCACAAATTCTTGAGAGATTCCTGGGACGACCCCATGAGAATCTTATTTTCAATTTAAATCTTTCCTTGTTTCCGTCCGCTCTCGCTTGTTGTTACTGAACTTGATTCTTGTTGAGCAGTTATTAAATTAAATTCTTGGTATCATTGTTGAGTTTGATTCTTGTTGACCAGTTGTTAACTTTAATTCTTGGTATCGTTGTTGAGTTGATTTCAAATTGAGATGAATTTTTACGGACTAGGATTTATGGTATCATCTGATGACATATGATGATGAGGACAGTGAGGAAGGTAAAACGTCTACTTTGGTTATGGAACCTAGAATTTATCGCAGCCATATTAGCTGTGGTGACGAGAACGTAGGAACTTGACTTGGATGTACATACTATAGTTATGAAGCTTAGAGTCTTTCGCAGCCATACCGGTTGGCGTGGCGAAGATTCTAGACGACATGATTATAGAGTGCATACCTTAGTTACGAAACCTATCGTTTATCGCATCTATGCTTACTGGCGTGGCGAGGATTCTGAGTCTCATGATTTCAGACAGACGTGTATGATTATCAGGTTGTATCCTAAATTGGTTCTTAAAATATCATCTCAAGACTTATCTATTTCTGTTATTCTAGGACTTTGTTCCACCGCTTCTTTCTTTACTAGCAGTAAAGATACCTTCTGTCCTCAATTCAGTCTTTGAGCTCCTATTCCTTGAGGATTTCTTGTTAAGTATGATAATTAGTGGCTTGTAATTTTGTTTGTGTCTTGTATTAGTATTGACTGTGTTGCTAGTGAGTTGTAAGTGTTTCTTAGTTGGACATGTGAGCAGTAGGCTTTAATCTAGAGTTAGCCTTAGCATAGTACCTTGTACCAATGATTCTGGGAGTAGTGTCATTAGAGACTAAGAGTTGAGGAGAGTATAGAGTATCAGTGATAGTTCTCAGAGTTAGTATCAGAGCCAATTACCCGTCCTGGATAATCATGATTATGTAATTGAGTGATCTATGTAAACGATTAAGTATCCGGGAATTGTGTTAAGGATTTGTGGAGCATGATGTCCAATTTGATGATTGATATCGGAAATGTTAAAGGTAAGGAAATGTATATGTATAAAGGGTTAATGAGATGTCATAAGTAGAGAAATATCAGGATTAGTAATGGAAGTTGTGAAGCGTATCACGGATTAGTTTAATAGGCTTTAAAGGATTGAAGGAAATACATATACAACCATCGAGATGAGGAACCATACACATACCCATGAGAGTAAAGAAACATGAGTGTTATAGAGGATACAGGTGATCATGAGTCTAATGAGCTTGATGAGATAATCCATTAATGCAGCTAGTGATATAATACCAAGAGTGCTAATGATTCTATATCAAGGATTAGTCAAGGATGACGTTAATAACAGTAAGCACTCTGTGTGTTGATAATTAGATGATATACCAATTGACATAAATTGAAATCAGGAAAGAAAACACAGTTGATGATAACTTTGATCATTGGAGGTAATAGTACAAGTGATTCGGGCAGTACAATTTAGTACACAATTATAGACACTAGATGCATTGAGTGCACCTTGAGTATCAGAGACCGTGAGCACTAATATGTACATTGAGGAGTTATAAATAAAAAGGTGGAAATGAATTTTAATTTTCAGAATTTTTTTGGGAGTTGAGATTTTATGTTGATGAAATATTGAGGATTTAAATTTGATTCAATAAACATAGTTAAGGCTACAAAGATTTTAAAAGTGATTAAATTTTATTTCGATGAGAAGTATCTGATTTTGAGGAGGTATATGCATTTTATTTTAAGTTGATCGGAAAGTTAAACCTTGACGATTAAATTTGAGGATTAATTTTTGGCAGATGAGAGATATGAATATTAATATATGAGTAGTTGATATGGGTACCAGTGTACATGAATAGAAATTTGTAGTGAATGTGCTAGAGTTAAGTGTTTGTTAGAGATAGTAGATACTACAAGTAATATGTTAGCAGGTTCTTTCTAATGTTCCCGTCTCTTGATTGATTGATTTCCCTAAGTGCTGTAGCTCGTATTCATGATTTCCTTGTTAGGATATAACTAGTAGTACACCTTAACAGAGACTGAAATACCATGACAAGACACATGACCTATATATTTTCTCAAATTGCATGGATGTAGGTAGAATTTTCTTAAACCATGATCATTAGGGTTTTGACCATAGCAAAGATCCATGACGAGGTTATGACTGACAAAAGAGACAAGAGGATTAAATTTGTGGATGAGCATTAAATTAAATAAAGAATTTAGGGGTTGTTATAACGGAGTTGATAGATCATTGATTTTATGAAAATCGAGGTATGATTGAAATTCGAGGACAAACATTTACTTAAAGGGAGAATTAAGAAATTCACAGAGCCAAAAATTTGAGGATTTATTAATTTTAAGGAGGTCTTGATATGATTGAATTGATTATAAAAAAAAAAAAAAAATTGAGAAATTTGAGAGATTATCATTTTATCTATTTGACTGCAAGATAGAAATTTTATATAGTAGGAATGTTGCATTGAAGATACTGGAAGCATCGCATCGTTGAGTATTTGAGGAAAAAGAAAAGCAGGAAATAAAATCGTAAATGGAATAGTGTCAAATTAAACTCTTAGGATGAGGAGTTGGATTGGAATAAGCATCGATTGAAATTGAGTTAGATGATTGATGAGTGTTTAAAGTTAAATTTTAGGATGCAGATTTTTAAAGTTTTATAAATATGCATTGATTGGATTTCAATTAAAAGGGATTGGATAGTAAATTTTGTATTTAGTTATTTACTTAAAATTTGAGGAGATTATGATACGACTGGAATTCAATTAAAATATTGAGGATTTGAGTAGTAAAAATTTTACATTGGGATAATAAATTCAGAGGATGAGAAAAAAAAAAAAAAAATATTAGTTCAAAATTCGGAAACATTATACATACGGATAAAGAAATATGGGATGAAATGAAGCTCATGGTAAAGAAGATTTTAATATAATTGATTGTGGGGATCATATAATTGAAGGTCGTAAGGTAAGATCATGGTATATTGAGGGTGTGATTTAAATTAAAATCTTGACCATGACAGTAACATTTGAAATCGAAGAAAATAATCGAGGTATAGTTGATGTTAAGATAAATAAACTCGAATTTGATGATAAGGATTTTGGACATGTAATAAATTTTGATTCAGAAATTCTAAGATCTAATCTAATAAAGTTTGTGGAATTTGAAACTTTTATAGATATTAGTTAATGATGAATCACAAGATTGAGAAAAGTAAAATGAATGAGGATAAAAAGGAAGGATTATTTTCCAGATGGTAGTAAAGACTACTTCTTTTTCCTAGAAATCAAGAAAGGCGATTAGATGTCTCTTGGATGTATTTAAGTTTCTTAAATCAAATGGTCGACCGTATCTTTCGAATTAGCTATAACTTTCATGTCTATATCATTCGTTATACTGGGTCTTCCTTGGTTTAGTTACTTTGAAAGGTAACGTGCATTATTCCAATTTTCTGTTTTCTCAGTGATCGTGTCTTCTTCCCAAACCTAAACCTTCTAGAGGATTCAAGGCCGAGCCATGATTCCTTCAAATTATTCCTGTCTTAAACCATATTTTCTTTTCTTCATGTTTCCTTCTGTTTGGTAAATATTTTCCTCATAGAAATATTTTCTTCAATGATATATTCATCATTATGAACAACAAATTTTTCTATCCTAGTCATCCCTAAAATTTCGAGGACGAAATTTTTCTAAGGTGGATAGACTTGTAACCTCCGATTTCCAATTTCCAAAATTTTTAGATTTTAAATTATTTTAAAAATATCAAATTTTTATAAAATAATTCTCCTTGAAAATTTTTATTTTTGAACGATGTTTGATTTTAGAAGGTAATTTAAAAATCTTTATAAAAATCATTTTTCCTAATTGACGATGTATTACAAAAATAAATAAATAATAATGTATATATATTCTCTAGTTTCAAATGTTTATTTGCTTGAAATCATAAAGTTAGTTATTTGATAAAATTAATTAAAAGACTAGTGTTTCTTCATAATAAATTTTATAATTAATTGGGGTAGTAAATAAATGAATTACATACTTCCTAATATTTTGAAAAATGAGTTTAATTAGTAGCTAATCGAAAGCCTCTTAAAAACATTTTTTCTTAAATTTCTTTTCTATTTAATTTATCGTTTTCCGTCTCCCATTCACGCCCCCATTCTTCCCACATGAAAAGCCCTTTATATTTAATTCTGGGCCATTCATCATTGGGCCAACCCGCAACCCTTTATCCCACACCCTTCTCCCTATTTAAGTTCTCCTTCTCACCATTCCCCAGAAACTCTAATCTCCTAATTATTAGCTAGCCTCCACAATTCCCAAGCCAACAAGCCATCACCATCATCTTGTGTGCTCGTGTCCGTGTGTCCAGCATCACCGTGTCAGCCGTGATGGCCTCGGGTCCGACCCCGGGTGTCCCACAGTATCCATTCATTTTCTGTGTCCAGTTACAACGTTACAATCAGATTCCGTGTCCGACACACCCGGACACAACCCCCACACCAGTACATTCAACCCGGACACGTCCACTGTGCATCGAGTCCCCGTGTCCAGCCCCGAACACGTCCCCCACAACAAACCCTCGTGTCCATCCCGGACACGTACCCAGACCCCGACATCCAGAACCTGACCCTAACCCTAGACTCGAAGCCGCCGCCCGGAGTCGTCGTCGTCGTCGCCGCTGAAGCCGGGAAGCCGCCGCCGCCGAGAGGAACCGCCTTCTCGAGCGCCGAGCCGTCTCCTCGGGCGCCGAGCCGTCTCCTCGAGCGCCGAACGCCGCTGTCTCGAGCCGAGTCGACCGCCGCTGCAGATCCAGCCACCGCCGGCGGCCAAGATCTCCTTCCGCCGCCGAACAGATCCGACGACCCGTCGTCGAGCCTCGAAGCCGCCACCGCGTCGGATCTCCTCGAGCCAAACACCCGAGCGCCGCCGCCGTCGCTTCAGATCCGCAGCCGCCTCGAACCCCGATCCGCTGCCGCCTCGACCAGGAGCGCCGACGCCCTGCCCGACGGACCCCCACCGCACCGGCGAAGGGAACCCTCCCCATCGTGAGCCCCTTTCTCCATTCCCTCTTTCCCCCTTTCTGTTCTGTCTATAGTTAGTAATTGAATTAGTATAATTAGTATTTAATTAACTTAGTGTTAGTTAATTTAATTAATGGTTAAGTAATTAATCATTTAGAATAATTAAATTAGTTTAGTTAAGTGTGATTAGTTAAGTTAATTAATTAATTAGATTAATTAGTTAATTAAATTGTAATTAGTTTAAGTATTTAATGTATTGTAATAGTTAATTTATAATTAGTTTAATTAACTCAAAATGGGTTTCATTAATTCATAATTAGTTAAGTTATATTTAAATAGTTTAGTTTTATTTTAGTAAAATATAAGGATTTTGGTTGTGTGCGCAAAAATAATAAGTTTTGGGTTATATTATTATTAAGAAATAATTTCAATAATAAAACTTAGTTCAAAATTGTTTATTTGGGGCTGGTGACCAATTTTACTATAGATGCATAAAAATATTGGCTTTTACGTAAATCCTAAAATTGTATATAGTATAATTCTTATTTTTGGTATAAAAATATATTGGTAATATACATATTAATTTAATACGTATTTTGGTAAATATATATATGTATGTAGGTTTATATTTTCGTATTGGTATATGTATGTATATATGTATATGTTGTATTGGTATATATATATATATAAATGTAATTTGGTACATTTACCTGTATATAATATATGTAAATTGGTATATATATGTAACTACGTATTCTAGTATAAGTAAATTGGTATATGTATATTTATGTATTTATAAACCTACTCAGCATATTTTTATAGATATAAAATTAATATATATGGTAAATATATGGTTTAACCTATATATATATATATTATGCATAAATTAAATGGTATATATATATATATATATATTGTATATGTATTTATTTTGGTGCAAGTAATATTGTAGGTGTTAATGTTAGTTAAATAGGTGTAATGTGTTATAGATGTCTGTCTAACTAGATGACCCTAGTTGACTAGTGCCATACCTGGCAGAGCCCCTGAGTTCATGTATTTGTGATGTGTTAGAGTAGCACCTGATGCAAATATGGTTTTGCTTGTGATATGTTTATAGGACTGTTGGTTTCTCCAGACGATACTCTGGAACAGGACCTCGGTATATTCACCAGCTAAGGACCCAAGGCGAGTACATTCTCTGATTAGTTTCTAATTTATGATATCTCCTATGTTCACTGTATCTAGTGTAAATATCCATGTTCTTGACACGTTGGTTACACGGATTGGTATACACGGATCTCGTCATGAGATGTTATTCCTTATTCATGGTGTAGCTTGTACAAGACTTGTTTCATTGATATCTTGTGCATGTACAGACACTGATTTCCGGGGAGATTTGCTACCTCTCTAGGGAATCCCGTGCCATAGCGTACCATGATTTGATCTACTATACCAGTCGGGGGTTGGGGGAGTACTTTAGTGTAGATATGTGATCATACCAAACTTTATATGCACCATAGCTCACCCCACATCTCACGTCGGGTGCGGCCTGACCATTTATATGAACCATAGCTGTTACGTGTGATTAGCCTGATCTCTACATGCACCATAGCTAACCAACGGTTAGCCTGACTCTATATGAACCATAGCTAATCACATGTAACCAGCCTGATCAAGTTCCCAAGCCGATCACATGTTAAAGCTAGTACTCACACACTTAGTCATAGAACTCTTGCTCATGGACATATTGTTTCTTTTCCTGCATTTACTTACAGTATTTCCAGTACTTCTCTCATTGTACATTTCTCGTACTTATACATGCATCTGGTATGTTTCCATCTAGAACTGCTACATAGTTTATGTCATTTATATAGAACTGCTATTTAGAGATGTACTTTGCTCCTTCCTGACTGGAAAATATTTTTCCAGACTGTGACCTTAGTGGACTTGTTCTGACACTTGGAGATTGGTTGTTACTGATTACAGGTATGATCGTTTTATCATTAGTCTTGTGTTGTACTCTTTTGTTCTTCGAATTCTTATCGTGCTGTAATTATGATTGAGTATGTTGTTCATCTTTATAGTGTTATCCGTGTCTCCTTATGGAGTTGGATACTAGTGTGAGATTATTTAGATAGTACTTGACCTAGACAGCGTTCTACCGTCGATGCTGCGGCGTAGGCTGGACGTACCCACGCACTCGTGCCCCTAAACCGGGTGCGGGTCGTGACACAGACGGCCTTGAAATCCCCGGAGTTCCCTCAGATTACGGGGTGGTCGCATTTCTACGATTGCCTGGACTTTGTCAGGGTCCACCTGGATGCCTTTGGTGGTGATGACAAATCCCAGGAACTTGCCACTAGATACACCCAGAAATGATTTCGTAGGGTTCATCTTGAGTTGATGGCGACGCATTAGCTCGAACACCGTCCTCAAGTCTTGGAGGTGATCACCTTTGAGGCGGCTCTTGACGGCTATGTCGTCTACGTAACATTCCACTGTTTTGCGTAAATGCTCATGGAATATGTTACTCATGGCCCGCTGGTATGTAGCCCCGGCATTCTTCAATCCGAAGGGCATGACCGTATAGCAATATACCCCCAGTGGTATCCGGAAAGCAGTGTGCTTCTCATCTTCAGGATGCATCTTGATCTGATTGTATCCCGAGAACCCGTCCATGAAAGACATGCGTTCGAAACCGCAGGTGTTGTCGATCATGATGTCGGTGATAGGAAGAGGGAATTCATCTTTGGGACAGGCCACATTTAGATCCCGGTAATCGATGCAGATACGTACCTTCCCATTCTTTTTCATGACTGGGACAACATTGGCGACCCAGTCGGGATATTGCTCTTCACGGATGAAGCCGCAGGCTATCAACTTCTTGACTTCAGCTTCAATGGCGTCCATCATATCCGGGCGGAACCGGCGTTGGTGCTGTTTGACAGGCCTTGAGTCGGTCAAAATGTTGAGCTTGTGAGTAGCCACCTTCGGATCGAGGCCTGGCATATCCTCATAATTCCACGCGAAGACGTCGACATATTCTTTTATCAGTTGGATGATTTCTTCCCTTTCAGCTGGGGAAAGATAGTTACTGATAAATATTGACTTTGGTGAGAGTTCACCCCCAACGTCGATTTGGACAACTTCGTCTTTAGTGGAAGGTTCCCTTTGCTCGAAGCGAAATTCCCACTGCGTATCCATGTGTTGAGCCCAAGCGTCATTTTCGAACAACTCAGATTCTTGTTCGCTTGCCTCTAAGGGATCTGTCGACGCCATATTCACCGAGAATGTTTGTCCGAGATTGTTGGATGAGTCAGAGGACGTTGAGCCGCCTTGAGGAGAGGCAATGGCGTCTTCAGAAGCCGCAAGGGAGGTCGGATATCCTAACCCAAAGCGGGTTTGTCGGTAGCAAGAGTTGCCGAGCAGCGGCGTACGCCTGCCCCTCCCATTGTTGAGACCTTGGTTCCGCTTCAGATTGTAGCCCATATTCTGCATGATCTTAAGCGCTTGTGGGCTGTATCGGCGAACCTGTATTTCCCCAGTATCGTCGTCGAAAGCATCTTCTTGGATAGCTGGTTGACGGCCGAAGAATATCGGACGCTGAGTGCTGTAGGTAGGTGGGACGATGAAGATAGAATCCTCATGGGGCCCATACGTTGCGACGACGTTGGATGATGACGCTACTTCCCATACATATGGATGATAGGCCTTTATAGCTCCCAAGAATTTTTGTGCTATTGGTTCTATCTCGTCAATGTACGGGGAAAGGGGACTTTTATTGTCACTAGCAACCACGTTAGTAGTTTTTACATCCCTTGGTTTTTTGTCGCGCCGAAGGTTGATGACCAAGGGTGGAGGCTTTTTGTTTAAGGTAATTGCCAAAGTATCACCCCCCTTTCCTGACCTAGCATCGTTCAGGTGGGCAGTCATAGGCTCTGTGGCCTTTGGACGAGCAGTCCGTCCTTTCACCTTGATCGACAGAGGTTGTTTGACAGAGGGTTCTTCTGGCTCCCGACGGGATTCCTTCTCTGTCTGGGCCGTTACCTCTTCTGTGTAGCTCTGAGAGTATAACACGGCGTCGGAGTAGTAGGATTCCACCCCTCTGAATGGGTTTAAGTCTGCAAACTCGGTTTGCACCGCTCCTTTGGCATCTACATATTTGAAGCATTGATGTAGAGTTGAAGGGACAATGTTGTGGTCGTGGATCCACGGTCTTCCCAGCAGGATGTTGTAGGACACCTCTGAATCAATGACGTAGCATGTAGCCACTGATCTAAGGTTGCCAATCTGGATTCTCAAGCGAATCTTCCCCAATGGTTTACTCTTTCCAGCGTTGAAACCCACAATTGTAGTAGTGGTATAGGCCAGTTCGCTGGTGGGGATCCTCAACGGCCTGAGCAGACTGTGAGGAATGATGCTGATTGACGATCCCGGATCTATGTGAATCCGGTCGACTTCCATGGAACCGATGTATCCGGTGTGATAGAGAGGCCTGTCATGCCTGTTGTATTTCAGCAGCATGTCGTCTTGGGTGAAAGTGATGTTTGGTACCACCTCCATCACACTGTGGCATTGAGGGCACGCCACGGGTTCCTCGTTGGGGGACTTGAGCTGGGTTAGGCACACAATCTGCTTGCATCAACGCTTCGCTCAGGGCTAGACGAGTGTCTTGGGAGAGCCTGAGTAGCTCGAAGATGGACAACCTGGCTGGCGTATTGGCCAGTTGGGCCAGGATGTCGAAGTTGTACGGTTTCTCTAAACCTTTGTTTGGAATGTTCTTCACAGGTACATCGAAGCGTACTTCCTTTTGTTTTCCCTTGTCCGCTGGAGTTGGTCTTGAAGGACCGGTCTCTGGTGTGGCGGGACCGGGTCCCGAAGGCTTGGTGGCTGGGGCGTCTTCCGGGCTTGTGCCGTAGTCCTTGAGGTAGGCTTTCCCTGATCGGGTTGCTGTAGCCAACACCTCGTCTTCTTCTGGAGTTGCAACCATATGGCATGGTTTGCATTTGGAGTTCTTTCTAGACTTAGCTCTGATAGCATCAGTCTCTTCCCCGATTTCTGACACCAGGTCGGGATAAACCCACATAATCTCGCCTTGCCGGGTAGTTAGGGGTACCAGGTTGCGATTTTAATCCCGAGCTGGAGGGAGATTGATGATGTTCATCGTTGCTCGAAAAATAGGCGTGACACCATCCAGGATCGTTCGAGGAGGCAGACTGCCAAACTGGAGAGAGATCATGTTGGCCGTGACCGTCTTCTCGGTATTGTGCAGGTTGATTGCCTTAGCATCGATTAACCCCTGGATCTTCCTTTTCAGTACGTAACACGCCTTTGTTGGGTGGTGTATGTATCGGTGGAAGACACAGTATTTGGGGTCGTTAGTATTGCCAACTTCCTGGGGCTGCCTCAGCTCTGGAAGGGTGATCTTGCCACTCTTGACGAGACACTCGAATATGCTCGGGACGTCGTCGTCGTCGAAGGAGTAGACTTCAACGGGTCTGGAAGTCCCGGGTTTTGCTTGCACAGTTGCCGCAATCTTTGGTCTGGCCGTATTAATTGCCAGGGCTTCTTTCCCTTTGGGACCACGAGGGTGGTCGCTGCTAGGAGATGGCCTCTTGCCTCTGTCGGAGGCGGAGATCATGATGCCCTTGTCGCGCGCCTTGCGACTATTGTCTTCGGCTGCTACCGCCGAGATGATGAACGAGGGCCAATCACGGAACTGATATGGTCCTGTGAACACCGAGACCACGGGAAGGAGGTTCTTCCTGCAAATGTCCACCAATGCAGAGTCGGGAACTCCTGGAGGCATTTGTAAGGTGGCCTGACGAAAACGTTCGATGAAGATGCGAACGTCTTCCTTTTCCTTTTGCTTGACTTCGATGAGAGAGGACATAGACATGTCCATTCCTCCCTCGTAGAACCGTGTGAAGAATAAAGTTCTGAAGTCTTCGAAGGAAGTGATGCAGTTATCCGCCAAGCTGCGGTACCACTGATAGGCTACTCCTGAGAGGCAACCTTTGAACACCCGAGTAAGGAGGGCGTCGTTCCCTTGTAGCAACACCGTCATCATGCTGAAATAATTCATGTACTGACTCGACGATGTTTTTCCCTCGAACAGGGCCATGGTCTGAGGTTTGTACCTTGGCGGGAAAGGGACTTCCTCCCAGATAGCTGGGTAGGGCTGGTTGATTCCCAGTTTCTTGAGCTGATCCTTGTGTTTCAAGGCGTCAAACTGGGCCTTCAACTCCCGGACTGCCTGCATCGGATTTTCAGTCGGAAGCGGGGCCATGGAGTGGTGCGGAGTTGGTTGTATTGTAACCCCAGCGGGAGGTAAGGCACTCTCTGAGTGAGGAAGCGGAGGAACTTCTGACTCTTGATCCAGCGCGGGCTCTTGGCTCGGGTGGGATGGTGGTAAGTCCACCCCCACACGTATCTGAGTTGGCGGGACCGACGCTTGAGCCATGGTAGCTGCGTGCTGAGTTAGCATCATCTGGTGCATGTTTTCCATCATGGATTGTATTTGTTGCAGAGATGTTTCCAGCGTGGTGAGGCGTTGTTCCGCGTCTCCTGAAGGTGAAGCTTCCTCGCGTTCATCTTCAACGGCGTAGGCTCCCATCTTCCTGGGCGTCATTGAAGGATTAGTATAGGTCGCTGTAGAAGTTGACTCTACACTTTCTGCTTCTGATTCTTGGCGACCCCCAGCGTCAGAATCGGAAGAGGATGGAGCTGGCTGTCGTGACTTTGCGCGAGTGTTCTGGAATACTCCGGCTTCAGTGTCACTGAACCTCCTTCGGCCCGGGGGCTTGGAGGGATGACGTATTGAACTCGACCCTCCTCTACGCAGGTGTGAGGCCATGTTTACAGGCGCATGCGCGGGTTCCTCTCCCTGGAAAGACAGAGAGTAGCCCAATCGGTCGAAGACCGATCGTTTTGTTTTGGGACAGCAGCAATTAATCACAACCTTGTGGCTATTACAATGATGCTCGCTAGGAGGCGTAATAGACATGTTGGAAGGTCCCCTCTCTTTACCCTTCTGGACTAGATATTTGCGTAGGTCAGGAGGAGTTGCCGGAGAGGCCCTTAGTCGGCCATTGGTTTCTCGCGTGATCCGGAGGGTAGGCATTCTGTTCCTTCGCTGGCGTGAAGGCCGAGAGGTTAAGTAGCCTGCCGCTTGCTTTCCTTCGCGGAGATCACAGCGCTCATCTGGTTTATCGTAGAGGTCAGATGATGTCTTGCGCGTGGAGCGAGATCTGTTCTTCCGTCTTGGCGCCGAGGCACCATCGGAAGTTTTGTCTGTACCGCGCGGAGCGGAAGACAGATTTCTACGCGTAAAGCGCAGTGAAGGCTTCTGGGTTAGCGCTGAGGCTTCGCCCGAAGTTTTGTCTTTAACGCGCGTAGCGGGAGACTGTTTCCTACGCGTAAAGCACAGTGGATTCTTCGGGGTTAGCGCTAAGGCTTCGCCCGAAGTTTTGTCTGTACCGCGCGTAGCGGGAGACTGAATTTTACGTGCGGGGCACGGAGGGAGCGTCGCTACAACCTCGTTGGCCGAAGAGATCGGAGAGATCGGAGAGATCGGAGAGTCCGGAGAGATCGGAGAGATCGGAGAGTCCGGAGAGATCGGAGAGTCCACAGGAATAGTAGAGGATGTCTTGGGCATCCACACATTGCGCAGCTTCCTGTTGTCCTGGACGGAGAGAGGGCAAGAGCTACCCCCGGCTCGAAGCATGTCTTCGTAGGCTGACTGGTCGAAATGAACGACCAGCATCTTCTTCACGGTTCCCACGGATACCGTATCGTGTTGAGCAATTACTTCCTCGTCAGAAGAGAAAGATGTCCCCAGCAGAGTCGCCATCTTGTTTGTGGTATTAAACGAAAGGAATGAAATTGTATTTCAACGACGGGGTTTATGCGAAACCCGCGCCCTTCTGTTTACAAACAAACTTGTACAATGTAATCCTATACGAGGATATGGGAGTACAATTTATTTAATCTGGGTATAAATTGCTATAGGTGTCTGATCTGCGGTCGATCACTTTAGCCCTTGGACCACACGATGTTGAAGAAGTGCCGTGGAAGACAGGTAGCAGCTTCGAAGGTTGCAGAAGAGGTTGGACGCACGAGGCCAAGGTCGTCGATCCCTGCTCTTTGCCTGCTCTCCGGGCTCTCTCTCTCTCTCTCTCTCTCTCCTTAGACGATAATTCTCTCCTAGATGATAATTCTTTTTTTCTCCTTTTTTCCCCATTGATAGGGGTCTCTATTTATAGAGTTTTGGTGACAGTGACCACTCCGTCGGTGTAAAAACCGAGGAGTGGGAAGTACAACACCCTTTTACACAACGGTTAAAGTAACCAATGCCTGCGTATGGATGATCTTTTGAATGAGCGTATGACGCGGGTCCAACTAAGGGAACACAACGCGTACTATTGCTACGAAGATCACAGCGTAAGAGCCACGCGGGTAGGTATCCCGTGTGTAGAAACGGTTGGCGTAGAAGCCAAATGACTGTCACCCTGGCACAGAGGCCAGATAGGCATAGAAGCCGAATAGGCGTAGAAGCCGGATAGGCGTAGAAGCCGGATAGGCATAGAAGCCGGAGAGGCGTTGAAGCCGGATAGGCGTAGGAGCCGGACAGGCGTTGAAGCCGGAGAGGCGTTGAGAGCCGAAGGGGCACAGGTCTTGAATGGGCGTAGAAGCCGCTGCGTACCGTGCCCGAGTGCTGACGGGGACGTCTTAGCCGGAATCACGGCTTTCGAAGATGTAATCAAATCTTCTATAGAGATTTGCCATCATCCTGTGCATTAAATGCGAAGACGTATTTCGAAGGTCTGCAGCCCTTCTGTGCATCCGTTGCAGAGACGTGCCTTGACTGAACCTGTCACCGCTCCGTGCAATTAGACGTAGAGACGTGCCTCGAGCCCCGTACGATGTGCAGCTTTTGACGTGGCAGGCGGTTTGTCTACTGCGGAGCGTAAACCGGCTTATGCCTGCCTGTGTAAAACAATGCAGCGTATCCCTCTGTGAGAAAAAGAGCGGTTTATGCTGAGGGGACGTCAGTAAACGACGGTTCGGTGGTATCTTAACCCAATCCTCTGCATTAAATGCAGGGATCCGCCATCATACTGTGGTGTGCGTCCCGAGGGGTCTGTGCCTGTTTCCAGCCGTCGTCTGGGTCGCCGTGCAGCACTTTTTGTCAGGAGTCAGAGGCCAGGTTCACTGCGTGACTTGACAGGTTCATTTCGGGGAAGACGAAGCGTTCCTCGTACGCTATTTTAACGCTGCTTTGAGAGCGGCTGAGTTTTTACGCCCTGGAGGCGATGGGGGGGGGGTCCCGTCTACGCCGAAGCGGTTTTGGACGCGCTGCACCCTTGAGCTCTTACGCCTGATGGCACTGAAGGCCTTTGTTTGCGCTGCTCTGTATCAATACGCCGCGTAGCTTTTGCCAGCGTATTTTTCATGCTTCTACAACAGGCGGCGCTTGGCCGAGATTACAAGTCGCTCAAGCCTCTCTCTGAAACAGTAAAAGCGTGCCAAGTGGCTACAATTGTGGAATGATTGTACATGCGATGTTCAGGCAAGTTCGGGCTATGTTCCAACATTATGTCTTGTATATGTGCTTCAGTTCTGGATGCACCGTTGCTTCGGAGTGATCTCCACGCCTTAGCACGCACGAAGGAGGCATCCGCACCGAACGAGATCTTCTTACCCTGCATACAACCTGGTGGATTATCTGTACATTGAATGCACTGGTGGGGAAGCTACTCGCCCGCTCGACAAATCCAAACATGTAGTATAAGTTTCGTGCACCAACTATTAAGTTGTCTTTCTAGTAGCCTTAGGATCAGTTTCATGCAATATTTGAATAGCCTAACTCGTGTGGCAGTGCGCCATGCGACATGAGAGGAAACACGGCGAGACTTACCAACTTACCATATGTCCTTCCCTGTCCAAGGCAAACATTAACAATTTAAGCATGGGCAAGGATAAATATTCAGGAGCATAGCATATGCAAACACTATTATTTATTTCAAGATCGTTCAGGTATTCAGTTTATTTATTTCATGCGATACAATATCTCGTACGCGAATAGCCGCTAAGCGAGGATGACTTGTTATCTATCATTTTACCAGCAAGCATGCAACAAGTTAAGTACAAGGCGATCATTGGCGTATGCCATAATGGACGGTATAGTCTTGACGGGAATGGTATGCAACAAAAGTACAAGAGGCACTGCAAGCCATTCCGCCGAACAAGAGACTAAAATAATAGGTCTCGCCCGGACCGGGTCGATGCCAGTGCCCCAGCATCGCCCGCTAGACCGACCTTGTGCACAAGTTGTCCGTGATCGAACGGCGTCTCGGGTAAGTTATCATTTACTCGGTTGGGGCAACAAGAGTATAAGACAAGAGTACAAGACAAGAGTCATTGCTGTTGAGGCAACAATAATACAAGACAAGAGGCATAGCTGATGAGGCAACAATAGTACAAGACAAGAGGCATTGCCTGATTTCCATTCTCATAGTCTTTCTGAACAATATCCTGTATAACAGGGTGTTGGCTTGGCTTGTGTTACAAGTATTGAGTCAAGGCAATGTACAAGCAGACAATTATGCATTTCTAAGGAACATAAGTAAACACGTTTGCTCGGACCTGAAGGTAAGCCGAGAGTTAGATCATTAGGGGACTTGGCATGCGAGGGTCTGAATATAAGCAGTATTTCAATTTCCATGTTCTAGCATAGCAATACAAGTTGGGATTATTCCCTTAGCTAGGTGCGTTGGATTCTTATTAGCATGCAGGGGGTGAATCACCTAGCGACTAGCATGAAATATTCCAGATTTTATGTGTGCTGGCTAAGCAAAGACAAGTTCACCGTTGCCACCCACCTTAGCGATGATTCACCTCGGTAGAGCGATACGTCAAGCGAGCCTCTAAAAGCCTAAGCTGGATTCCTGTAGGGACAAGTTTGGATATCCTTTGCTTCTCGTTTGAGGCAAAGCGGGTCGGGACAGTTGCACTATTGCCGTTTGAGCCGGCAGTCCGCTTGAGCGGAACGTGGTGTTACATCCTACCCAACTCAGAAAAAGTCTCGTCCTCGAGACTTACTGAGGACAAGCAGTAATCTAGGGTTGAGGCAATCCTAGACAAGTCGTTGTACTTGTTCATTTGGATATTCACTTGCACAAGCGTCGAAATCAGCATATCTCTTAGACTGGATCGTGCGCACTTTCGAAGGGCTCCTCTAGCGTGAACACGTCAACCAGCTTAGTGATAGCGAAGTCTTAGCACTCGAGTTTCACCTTTTCTTAAGTCTTGGATGGTGCACTAGTTCAAGGCGTCCATCGAATAGATGCATTCAACCAAACTTAGAGTTAGTGAAATCGGACAAGCTACTAGCGATACTCTCAAGGGTTCGCACAGGTTGGCACAAAGGCCACTCGCAGCACAGCATCATACAAGCAAGCATATCATTCAAAACACATCTTAAAAGTATTTAGACTTATTGTTGGAACATTCCCTCGAGGCATTGAGAGAGAGAGAGAGTGCACATAACCCACGAACGAGCTTTCAAAACTGAGATAATCGAATTGAAGTCCAAAGGGGTAGAAGCCAGGCTCTGATACCACTATGTCATGTCCCGATCTCCCGCAGGCTAATCGGCCGTCACCGCTAGGCGGGAATCACCCTCGCCAGCGCTCTCGCGGGACGATCGCTTCGACCCATCCGGGCGTGATGCTGTACGAGTGTGATCCTCGTCCGTGCAAGGCCGTGGTTCATTGGCTGGCGGTAAGAGTTCTAAGCCACAGAGTCGCACAGATTATCCGAACGCATAGGCTATCGTTAACAAGTTCACTGAGTTGACAATATAGCGGAAGCATTGAAACACAAGTTGAAGTAAAGCAAGCTCTTTATTGATATAACATGTATTACAGGCGGCGCTTGGCCGAGATTACAAATCGCTCAAGCCTCTCTCTGAAACAGTAAAAGCGTGCCAAGTGGCTACAATTGTGGAATGATTGTACATGCGATGTTCAGGCAAGTTCGGGCTATGTTCCAACATTATGTCTTGTATATGTACTTCAGTTCCAGATGCACCGTTGCTTCGGAGTGATCTCCATGCCTTAGCACGCACGAAGGAGACATCCGCACTGAACGAGGTTCTTCCGTACCCTGCATACAACCTGGTGGATTATCAGTACATTGAATGCACTGGTGGGAAGCTACTCGCCCGCTCGACAAATCCAAACATGTAGTATAAGTTTCGTGCACCAACTATTAAGTTGTCTTTCTAGTTGCCTTAGGATCAGTTTCATGCAATATTTGAATAGCCTAACTCGTGTGGTAGTGTGCCATGCGACATGAGAGGAAACACGGCGAGACTTACCAACTTACCATTTGTCCTTCCCTGTCCAAGGCAAACATTAACAATTTAAGCATGGGCAAGTATAAACATTCAGGAGCATAGCATATGCAAACACGAGTATTTATTTCAAGATCGTTCAGGTGTTCAGTTCATTTATTTCATGCGATACAATATCTCGCACGTGAATAGCCGCGAAGCGAGGATGACTTGTTATCTATCATTTTACCAGCAAGCATGCAACAAGTTAAGTACAAGGCGATCACTGGCGTATGCCATAATGGACGGTATAGTCTTGACGAGAATGGTATGCAACGAAAGTACAAGAGGCGCTGCAAGCCATTCCGCCGAACAAGAGACTAAAATAATAGGTCTCGCCCGGACCGGGTCGATGCCAGTACCCCAGCATCGCCCGCTAGACCGACCTTGTGCACAAGTTGTCCGTGATCGAACGGCGTCTCGGGTAAGTTATCATTTACTCGGTTAGGGCAACAAGAGTACAAGACAAGAGTACAAGACAAGAGTCATTGCTGTTGAGGTAACAATAGTACAAGACAAGAGGCATAGCTGATGAGGCAACAATAGTACAAGACAAGAGGCATTGCCTGATTTCCATTCTCATATTCTATTTGAACAATATTCTGTATAACAGGGTGTTGGCCTGGCTTATGTTACAAGTATTGAGTCAAGGCAACGTACAAGCAGACAACCATGTATTTCTAAGGAACATAAGTAAACACGTTTGCTCGGACCCGAAGGTAAGCCGAGAGTTAGATCATTAGGGGACTTGGCATGCGAGGGTCTGAATATAAGCAGTATTTCAATTTCCATGTTATAGCATAGCAATACAAGTTGGGATTATTCCCTTAGCTAGGTGCGTTGGATTCTTATTAGCATGAAGGGGGTGAATCACCTAGCGACTAGCATGAAACATTCCAGATTTTATGTGTGCTGGCTAAGCAAAGACAAGTTCACCGTAGCCACCCACCTTAGCGATGATTCACCTCGGTAGAGCGATACGTCAAGCGAGCCTCTGAAAGACTAAGCTAGATTCCTGTAGGGACAAGTTTGGATATCCTTTGCTTCTCGTTTGAGGCAAAGCGGGTCGGGACAGTTGCACTATTGCCGTTTGAGCCGGCAGTCCGCTTAAGCGGAACGGGGTGTTACAACCTCCCTTAGGATGGGTGACCTATAGGATGGGTGACCTCACGTATGATGGGAAATCTCCCTTAGGATGGGTGATCTCCCATAGTATTTGTTATCTCCTGTAGGATTGGTGATCTCTCGTAGGATGGGTGACTTCACTTAGGATGGGTGACCTCCCATCCTTCCGCCGGTCACCCATCCTAAGGAAGGTTACCCATCCTACGGGAGGTCACCCATACTACGGGAGGTCATCCATCCTAAGGGAGGTCACCCATCCTAAGTTAGGTCACCCATCCTAAGGGATGTTACCCATCTTTAAGGAGGTCACAAATCCTAAGGGCGGTTACCCATCCTAAGGGAAGTAACCCATCCTACGGGAGGTTACCTATCCTATAGGATATCCATCCTACGGGAGGTCACCCATTATAAGGAGGTCACCCATCCTAAGTGAGGTCACCAATCCTAATAGAGGTTACCAATCCTAAGGGAGGTCACCCATTCGGAGGTTACCCATCTTACGAGAGGTCACCCATCCTAAGGGAGGTCATCCATCCGAAGGAAGATTACCCATCATAAGGGAGGTCACCCATCCTTTGGGAGGTCACCCATCTTACAGGACATCACCCATCATACGGGAGGTTTCCCATCCTAAGGGAGGTTACCCATCCTACTGGAGGTCACCCATCCTAAGGGAGGTCACACATCCTATGGGAGGTTGCCAAAACTAAGGGAGGTTACCCATCCTACAGGAGATCACCCATTATAAGGGAGGTTACCCATCCTACGAGAGGTCACCCATCTTAAGGGAGATCACCCATCCTATGGTAGGTTATCCATCCTAGTGGAGGTTACCCATCCTACGAGTGGTCACCCATCCTAAGGGAGGTTACCCATACTAAGGGAGGTTACCCATCCTACGGGAGGTTACTCATCCAACGGGAGGTCACGCGTCCTAGGGAGGTCACCCATCCTATGGAAGTTTTCCTATCATATGTTAGGTCATCCATCCTAAGGGAGGTTACCCATCCTAAGGGAGGTTACCCATCCTAAAGAAGATCACCCATCATACGGGAAGTTACCCATCCTAAGGGAGGTCACCTATCCTACAGGAGATCACAGATCCTACGGGAGGTCACCCATCCTAAGGGAGGTCACCCATCCTACAGGAGGTCACCCATCCTAAGGGAGGTTACCCATCCTACGGGAGGTTACCCATCATACGGGAGGTCACCCATCCTAGGGAGGTTACCCAGCCTCAGGGAGGTCACCCATCCTATGGTAGGTTACCTATCCAACTTGAGGTAACCCATCCTAAGGGAGGTTACCCATCCTACGGGAAGTCCCCCATCCTATAGGAGGTCACCCATCCTTAGGGAGGTCACCCATCCCTAGGTAGGTCACCCACCCATCCTAAGGGAGGTCACCCAACCTAAGGGAGGTTACCCATCCTTAGGGAGGTTACCCATCCTCAGGGAGGTCACCCATCTTATGGAGGTCACCCAACCTACGGGAGGTTACCCATCCTCAGGGAGGTCACCCATCCTACGGGAGATCACCCATCCTACCGGAGGTCACCTATCCTACAAAAGATCTCCTATCCTATAAGAGGTCACCCATCCTATAGGAGATTACTCATTCTACGACAGGTTACCTATCCTACGGAAGGTCACCCATCCTACGGGAGATCACCCATCCTACAGGAGATCACCACCCTTAGGATAGGTGACCTCTCGTGGGATGGGTAACCTTAGGATGGGTAACCTCCATTTGGGATGGGCAACCTCCCTTCGGATGGGTAACCTCCCTTAGTATGGGTGACCTTCCTTTGGATGGGTGGCCTCCCTTAGGATGGGTGACCTGCCTTAGGATATGTGACCTCTAGTAAGATGGGTGACCGGGTGACCCCTCGTAGGATATGTAACCTCCTGTAGGATGGGTGACCTCCCGTAGGATGGGTGAACTCCCATAGGATGGATGACCTGCCTTAGGATGGGTGACCTTCATTTGGATGGATGACCTCTCGTAGGAGGGTAACCTCCCGTAGGATGGGTAACCTCCCTTAGGATGGATTACCTTCCTTAGGATGGGTGACCTCCCATAGGATGGGTGACGTCCCTAAGGATGTATGACCTCTGGTAGGATGGGTAACCTCCCGTATGATAGGTGATCTCCGGTAGAATGCGTGACCGCACGTATGATAGGTAACCTCCCGTAGGATGGGTAACCTCCCTTAGGATGGGTGACCTCCCGTTGGATGGATGACTTATAAGATGGGTGACCTCCTGTAGGTTGGGTAACCTTCCTTAGGATGGGTGACCTCCCGTTGGATAGATAACATCCTACGTAGGATGGGTGACCTCAGTATGATAGTTGACCTCCCATAGGATGGGTGACCTCCCTAGGATGGGTGACCTCACGTAGGATGGGTTACCTCCTTTAGGATGGGTGACCTCCCGTAGGATGGGTAACATCCCTTAGGATGGGTAACCTCCCTTAGGATAGGTAACCTCCCTTAGGATGCGTAACCTAAGTGAGGTCACACATCCTAAGGGAGGTTACCTATCATATGTGAGGTCAACCATCTTACGGGATGTTACCCATTCTAAGGGAGGTCACCTATCCTACGGGAGATCACCTCCCTTAATGACCTAGTTTTGACCTAAAATTTTAGGGGCACCCTAGTTTGACCTAGAGTTGACCGTAGTTGACCCGGTTGACCGCCAAAGTCAACTTTTGACCTAGTTTTGACCTAGAGTTGACTTTTTGGACCCCGAGTTGACTTTTGACCAAGATTTTACCGGTTTGACCCGTTTGACCTAGAACAATCCTAGAAGCCTGTTTTTAGTTATTTTATATCTGTTTAACTCTTTAGAACCCTGTTTAACCTTGCTTTTCGCAATAGGTCCTTGCGACACTAGTTCGGATCGCTAGTTGCTCAGGACGTCAGACGAGTACATTCTCTGATAGTTTCCATTATCTGATGATTATTATGATTCAGCTTCTAGTATAATATTATCTGATTTTCTGGCACGACATGGACTGATATTTTTGGATTCATTTACTTGCGACACGTATATTTCATGTTTCTGGCCTCTATTCTGGAATTACCTTCTGGCATCACTACAGGCATCACTCATGTTTTTGGCTTGACTCATACTTGATTTATGTGTCGGGTCTTGGATTCACTTGTACTAGTCAGGGCGGGGAAATACTCGAGTAGACATGTAAATATTCCCAACTGGAATCACCCCCTCTGGTCTAATCTGGAATGATAGCAGCCGCACACCCAGTGCGCGGTGAGCCGTACTTACCCCTAGCCGTTTATATGTCAAAACAGGTATTTCAAAGATACGAGTTCATTCTTTCTAGTCTGGAATCTCTTGCATTTCTTGCTGGTCTCACTTATAGTTTCTGAACTTGACTCATTACATGTATTCTTGCTAGACTCAATACACGTTCTTGTCCATATTCTTGATCTTAGTTTAGATTTCTTTTATCTTACAGTCATTACTATCTTGCTTCTGATATTCATGCATCTTTACCTTTATGCACCAGTGATATGTATATATATCTTGTTCATACTTTATTTTCTTCACCTTGCTACTTGCTACAACTGTTTTATAGTTTTTATCATTTAACTGGAACTGCTATTAGAGGTGTACTTGCTCCAGTCCTGACTGGACATATTTTTTCCAGAGTATCCGGAAGATTGGTGTCCGACGTTTTATGGACCTCAGCTTGTCGATGGTGTAGACAAGGACCCCCGAGTTTAGGAGTGTTTTCTGGGTTGGTAGCCGGGATCACTAGGACCTCAGTTGTTGTGTTTATTAGCTTTTGGTACCGGATTTGTCTCCGGTTTTGGATTGAGACCTTGTATTGTATATGATTCTGGATATTGTTGTATTATTATTATTATTATTGTGGTTATTTTTAGTAGCAGTTGTTTAGACTTTATAGTTGTTAGTCTTTTGTGTTATCTTATCGTACTTAGATTCGTGATTGAGTAATTGTGATTATCATTGATATTGCTTCTCCATTTGGAGTTGAGATCTTGACAGGTATATATATTGATTGTGTGAGATTGTTAGCTATATAGTAGACCTAGACAGCGTTCTACCGCCGATGCTATGGCGTAGGCTGGACGTACCCACGACTCATGCCCGATTTTTCGTGTGCGGCTCGTGACGCATTTTTGGTGGCGGCCCCATGCAGGTCTCGATTCACAATTAGTGCGATATCGTGGTAGTACAACGATTTAGTTGTACTACTGCGAGCCTGCTCTAGGATATAGGATCTAGGATGAGAGTGTACTCAATTACGACTAGGAACAATTCCAATCTAATTATTCTGAAATTGCTTTCCTTTGAAATATTACTGTCCTTCTTTGATGATATCGCATCTTGCTCCGTATTGACTTCTTTTGATCTGTGTTCAGGATGCCTCCGAAGACACGATCCCATCGTACCATTCCAGCAGTTGCTACCGAGAGGTCTGCTACCTCTCGTCCAGCTCATATTCAGGCAGCTGCTACCGCTCCACTCATCACTCCTGCGGTTGAGGGAGCATCTGCTTCTCTCGGGGATCCTCTTCCACTTGTCGATCCGAGGACTACCCCAGTCGTTCCCGTGGTTCCTCCACCACCTCCTGTACCAGTAGACGTCGTACAGTTATTTGCGTTCTTCAGGGAGATGATGGACTTACAGCACCGTCAGGTGGATGTGATGAGGCTGGGCATTGAGAATGCCGACCAGGTGGCCATGACGGCAGTGGATAGAGTGGCACAGATCCAGCCACAAGAAGATCAGACTCAGCTTTCGAGGTCGGGCAGTATCATTGACTTCCAGAGGATGCGGCCCAAGGAGTTTCGGGGTACAGAGGGAATCCTATACGCGGATGACTGGATAGAGCAGATCGAGGGGATTTTTCGGCTGGCACAGATTCCAGACAGCATACAGATAGAGGCAGCGGACATGTAGTACCTCAAATCCCGATTCGACCGGGACGAGCACTATATAATTGGGCTTGTGGCTAGTCCGTCTGAGTCGTAACTTAGATCTCGGCATCTTCTTGCCACGGACAAAATACGATGATCCTTTCCAACTCATGGAAAGGTCTCTATTGAAATGAGTCCAATAGTTTTCGTGTTTTGGTTGCTTGGTTTTCTTGATTGCCGTTTTGAGGTTTTGGATTTGTTGTTGCTTTCGATTTGCTTGGTTTTCGCTGCTGGTTTTATCGTTTGGAGCTTGGATTTTGGGGAGTTCGGCAAGGAAGGATAGGCAAGATTTCTAACTCGGTGCTTGTGCTGTTTCAGGTCCACATAACTGACGTCTGATCGTCGCTAGCGGAATTCCTAGTTTCAGCCTCTTTTACCTTAACCAGTGAGTGGTTTGGTCCCTTCTTTCCTACTTTTTCATGCCAACATCTCTAAGTTTCAATCGTTCACTCGATGATGCCCGGTTGGACGCCTAGGAAATCCTTAGCCACAGGTATGCCAGCCACTAAGAAAGGAACATGGGAATTTTTTAGACTAAATTATCATATGCTTGCACACCTTATAATTTGAGCTTGTTTATAAGGAGAGTTGGGTGTTGGTGGCGGCCTGGTTGTCACGCCCCGATCTCCCGCAGGCAAATCGGCCGTTCCCGCTAGGCGGGAATCACCCTCGCCAGCGCTCCCGCGGAACGATCGCTTAACCCATCCGGGCGTGATGCCGCAAGAGCGTGATCCACGCCCGTGCAAGGCCATGGTTCATTGGCTGGCGACAAGAGTTCTAAGCCACAGAGTCGCACAGATTGTCCGAGTGCAGCGGAGTCATGAACGCATAGGCGATCGGTAACAGGTTCACTGAGTCGACAAATATAGCGGAAGCATTAAAACAAGTAAAGTAATCTCTTTATTGATATGAACAAGTATTACAGGCGGCGTATAGCTGAGATTACAAGTCGCTCAAGCCTCTCTCTCTGAAACAGTAAAAGCGTGCCAAGTGGCTACAACTGTGGAATGAATATACAGGCGATGGTCAGGCGATGTTCACAACTTATGTCTTGTATATGTGCTTCAGTCCCGGACGCACCGTTGCTTCGGAGTGTTGTCCACGCCTTAGCACGCACGTTGGAGGCGTCCGCACCGCACGAGGTTCTCCCGCACCCTGCATATCAAACTGGTGGATTATCAGTACATTGAATGCACTGGTGGGGAAGCTACTCGCCCGCTCGACAAATCCAAACACGTAATACAGGTTCCGTGCATAACTATTAAGTTGTCTTTCTAGTTGCCTTAGGATCAGTTTCATGCAGATATTGAATAGCCTATCGTGTCGGGCAGTGCGCCGTGCGATGTTAGAGGAAACACGGCAAGACTTACCAACTTACCATCTCCTTCCCTGTCCAAGGCAAACATTGAGGCAAACAGTATAAATTCGAGCAGAGGCATGTATAGACATTCAGGAGGCAAGCATATGCAACATGCAAACATGAGAGTCATTGAACGGGACAGTATTTGGTGTGCTCAGTTGTTCTTGATGCAATGACTCGCACGCGGATAGCCGCTAAGCGAGGATGACTTATCTATATGAACATGAGTCGCTGGCATAGCCATAAAGGACTAATCCCAGACGAGAGTGGAACGCAACGAGAGCACACGATGCGCTACGAACCATCTCGCCCGTACACGATGGATTGTACATGAAGTAGTCCAAGGCCAAGATGGAATGCAACAAAGTACACGATGCGCTACAAACCATCTTGTCCATACACGATGGACTACACACGTGATGTGGTCCCGGGAAAGTAGAATGCAACGTAAGTACACAAGGTGCTACAAACCACTCGCCCGAACACGAGGGACCACACAAGAGTTCCATCCGGATCGGATCGGCCCCAGTGCCCCGGTGACCGTCCGTGGAACTATACCTCGTTTCCGAGTTGTCCGCGACATGCACTTCAGGGTTAACCAATCTTAGGCAACACGATTTAACCAATCTCAGGCAACACGATTACACGAGATACACGAGAACACGCGTGCACTAGAACACGAGAACACGAGAACACGAGTGCACGGGAACACGAGTACACGAGTATACGGGATACTTGAATCTTGTTCTTGTACAATAATTTGTCTTGATGCATTCCCCTGGTTCGGGGCTGCCTGATGACCTAACGGTCCTGGATACTTGCAGGGTCAATCATACACGGAACGACTACTGAGTAGTCTCCCGGAGTTGGATGAAAACACGACAACATTCAAGCAGACAAGCATGCATTTCTAGGTACATAAGCAGGCACGTTGCTCGGGCCCGAAGGTAGTCCGAGAGATGAAACCGTTAAGGGACTTAGCATGCGAGGGTCTGAATATAAGCAGTATTTCCTTTTCCATGTTCTAGCAAGCAATACAAGTTGGAATTATTCCCTTAGCTAGGTGCGTTGGATTTATTAGCATGTAGGGGGTGATTCACCTAGCAACTAGCATAAATATTCCAGATTTTATGTATGCTGGCTAAGCAAAGACAAGTTCACCGTAGCCACCCACCTTAGCGATGATTCGCCTCGGTAGAGCGATACGTCTGAGCGAGCCTCTGAAAGTCCAAGCCGGATTCCCGTAGGGACAAGTCTGGATATCCTTTGTTTCCTAATCGAGGCAAAGCCGGTCGAGACAGTTGCACTATTGCCGATTGAGTCGGCCGTCCGCTTGAGCGGAACGGGGTATTACATCCTACCCAACTTAGAAAAAGTCTCGTCCTCGAGACTTACTAAGGACAAGCAGAAATCTAGGGTTGAGGCAATCCTAGACAAGTCGTTTGTACTTATTTCATTTGGATCTTCACTTGCACAAGCTTCGAAATCAGCATATCACTTAGACTGGATCGTGCGCACTTTCGAAGGTACCCTCTAGCGTGAACACGTCAACCAGCTCAGTGATAGCGAAGTCTTAGCACTCGAGTTTCACCTTTTCTAAGTCTTGGATGGTGCACTAGTTCAAGGCGTCCCTCGAATAGATGTATTCAGCCAAACTTAGGGTTAGTGAAAATCGGACAAGCTACTAGCGATACTCTCAGGGATTCGCACAGGTTGGCTCAAAGGCCACTCGCAGCATACAACCAGACAAGCAAGCATATCAATCAAAACGCATTTTGAAAGTATTTAGACTTATTGTTGGAACATCCCATCGAGGCATTGAGAGAGCGTGCACATAACCCACGAACGAGCTTTCGAAACAGAGATATCGAATCGAAGTCCAAAGGCGTAGAAGCCAGGCTCTGATACCAACCTGTCACGCCCCGATCTCCCGCAGGCAAATCGGCCATTCTCGCTAGGCGGGAATCACCCTCGCCAGCGCTCCCGCGGAACGATCGCTTAACCCATCCGGGCGTGATGCCGCACGAGCGTGATCCACGCCCGTGCAAGGCCATGGTTCATTGGCTGGCGGCAAGAGTTCTAAGCCACAGAGTCGCACAGATTGTCCGAGTGCAGCGGAGTCATGAACGCATAGGCGATCGGTAACAGGTTCACTGAGTCGACAAATATAGCGGAAGCATTGAAACAAGTAAAGTAATCTCTTTATTGATATGAACAAGTGTTACAGGCGGCGTATAGCCGAGATTATAAGTCGCTTAAGCCTCTCTCTCTGAAACAGTAAAAGCGTGCCAAGTGGCTACAACTGTGGAATGAATATACAGGCGATGGTCAGGCGATGTTCACAACTTATGTCTTGTATATGTGCTTCAGTCCCGGACGCACCGTTGCTTTGGAGTGTTGTCCACGCCTTAGCACGCACGTTGGAGGCGTCCGCACCGCACGAGGTTCTCCCGCACCCTGTATATCAAACTGGTGGATTATCAGTACATTGAATGCACTGGTGGGGAAGCTACTCGCCCGCTCGACAAATCCAAACACATAATACAGGTTTCGTGCACAACTATTAAGTTGTCTTTCTAGTTGCCTTAGGATCAGTTTCATGCAGATATTGAATATCCTATCGTGTCGGACAGTGCGCCGTGCGATGTTAGAGGAAACACGGCGAGACTTACCAACTTACCATCTCCTTCCCTGTCCAAGGCAAACATTGAGGCAAACAGTATAAATTCGAGCAGAGGCATGTATAGACATTCAGGAGGCAAGCATATGCAACATGCAAACATGAGAGTCATTGAACGGGACAGTATTTGGTGTGCTCAGTTGTTCTTGATGCAATGACTCGCACGCGGATAGCCGCTAAGCGAGGATGACTTATCTATATGAACATGAGTCACTGGCATAGCCATAAAGGACTAATCCCAGACGAGAGTGGAACGCAACGAGAGCACACGATGCGCTACGAACCATCTCGCCCGTACACGATGGATTATACATGAAGTAGTCCACGGCCAAGATGGAATGCAACAAAGTACACGATACGCTACAAACCATCTTGTCCGTACATGATGGACTACACACGTGATGTGATCCCGGGAAAGTGGAATGCAACGTAAGTACACGAGGTGCTACAAACCACTCGCCCGAACACGAGGGACCACACAAGAGTTCCATCCGGATCGGATCGGCCCCAGTGCCCCGGTGACCGTCCGTGGAACTATACCTCGTTTCCGAGTTGTCCGCGACATGCACTTCAGGGTTAACCAATCTTAGGCAACACGATTTAACCAATCTCAGGCAACACGATTACACGAGATACACGAGAACACGCGTGCACTAGAACAAGAGAACACGAGAACACGAGTGCACGGGAACACGAGTACACGAGTATACGGGATACTTGAATCTTGTTCTTGTACAATAACTTGTCTTGATGCATTCCCCTGGTTCGGGGCTGCCTAATTACCTAACGGTCCTGGATACTTGCAGGGTCAATCATACACGGAACGACTACTGAGTAGTCTCCTGAGTTGGATGAAAACACGGCAACATTCAAGCAGACAAGCATGCGTTTCTAGGTACATAAGCAGGCACGTTGCTCGGGCCCGAAGGTAGTCCGAGAGATGAAACCGTTAAGGGACTTAGCATGCGAGTGTCTGAATATAAGCAGTATTTCCTTTTCCATGTTCTAGCAAGCAATACAAGTTGGGATTATTCCCTTAGCTAGGTGCGTTGGATTTATTAGCATGTAGGGGGTGATTCACCTAGCAACTAGCATAAATATTCCAGATTTTATGTGTGCTGGCTAAGCAAAGACAAGTTCACCGTAGCCACCCACCTTAGCGATGATTCGCCTCGGTAGAGCGATACGTCTGAGCGAGCCTCTGAAAGTCCAAGCCGGATTCCCGTAGGGACAAGTCTGGATATCCTTTGTTTCCTAATCGAGGCAAAGCCGGTCGAGACAGTTGCACTATTGCTGATTGAGTCGGCCGTCCGCTTGAGCGGAACGGGGTATTACACTGGTGCCTCGGATAGAGTTGGACTTGTGGGATAACTGAATCGGAACACCGCTTGAGAAAATATGAACTATTGCATGAGATATATATATGTTGCTGCTTACTTCTTCTGTTTATTTCGATGCATTATATGTAATATGAATTATTTTATGCATTTGCATGGTCTGGGATAACTTGTGCACAGGGTTTGGCATTTCCTCGAAACGGCTTTCCGGGGCACTGGAACCGTATCGATCCGGAGGGAAATATTTGATTCATGCTCGTCACGATGCATAGCGGGACCTCCAGCAGGGCTTGCTACCCGGGCTGATAGGGCGCACCGCTAAGCTTGAAATATGTCCCTAAGGTGTCGATCACACCAATGACCGCATAGACTAGAACGCATGCTAACTTATTATCTTGTGCAGATGGTAAGTATACTTGTGTTTCGTTTCAGGGAAGGCGTGCATCGATTGAGTAAGCAATCGGTGTACTGGTTGGATTCAATGCTATTTTCATTCCTATCAAAACATGCAACTGATATGAATTGATTTCACTTGCTTCATTATAGAAGCTATCTTAATGCAATGCTCGCCCCTAACAAGCTAGTGTCGATTTAGTCGAGTGGGATTCATCCCGCTTACCAGTACAAGTTGAGTACTGACCCACGTTATGGGCAACTATTTCAGGCAATCAGACGGTGCAACGCTAGTGCGTTAGCGAGGAGGCGTTAGGAGCACCTCTATTTTGAAGTATAGTTGGAGTCAGTTCATTTTGGAGGTAGAGACTTCAATCTATACAAGGGCGTAATGTGCAAACGACGTGGACTATCTGACGGAGCGCGCCTTGTATTTTGAGTTATCTTTTGTAATGTAATTCAATAGCCGAGAAGGCGCATCAATGTAAACTCTATGTAAATTACTCTGAATATTCAATGAAAAAGCATGTTTCTTCCGCATTTGTGTTCAAATCTCTGTGAATGTGTTTTATAATTTGTGTTTCAAAATGGGTTCCTAAAACTGTAAGTTCTTGCCTTGTGCGACCGCAACTCCAGGCTCGCATGGCATCACGCCCCAAGCGAGGACGAATCAGTTCCGTAAAGAATCCGGCGAGGACGATTGACCCTTTCGGGATCGGGGCGTGATATATTGGTATCAGAGCACGGCTGTACTTCCTTGGGATTTCAAAAGAATATAAAGGAGTTTGATGCGCCTCTCGATTGAGTTGCATTCGGCGTCCGCTGCATCAGATGAGTCGCCTATACAATGAGCCCATAGATATAAAATCTATCTATTTTGGAGTGTTAACAAGCTACTCTCTTTTGTAGCGATGGCTAAGAAAAAAAAAACACTGCCGCTGCAAGCAGTGCTCAGCCCATCCAGAGCGATCCGACAAGTTCTGGAGAATCCGGAGGAACGGGTTCAACCGGTATGGCGGAACGGCTTATGCATCTCATGGAGGTGCAGCAACAACAAGCCGTTACGCAACAGGCGCAATTTGCTTCTCAGCAGAAGCAAATGGATACCATGATGCAACTGATTGCATCCTTGGTACCAAGCAACGGGACTGCCACTGTGACTCCTTCTCCACCGCCGGCCGTGGCGGTAGAGGATGAGTCGGAAGAGACGCAGCCTTCAGCTAGGAACACCTGCCGAGCAGCGGAGTTCACAAAAATGCATCCACCTACGTTCAACGGACGAGCGGAACCGGACGTGGTGTTGGGATGGATTGCTAAGCTGGAGGGACTCTTCAACCTGGTTGGCATCCGGGGATCCAAGCGAGTTGCCTGTGCATCGGTTCAGCTGGAACTGCGTGTACATGATTGGTGGGAGGCAACGAAGCAAGGGATTTACGATGCCAATTCCAACTGCAAAATAACTTGGGAAATGTTCAAATCAGCCTTCATTGAACAATACATTCCCAGGGCCATGCGTCAACAAAAGGAAGACGACTTCAGCAATCTGGTCCAAGGAAGTTTGTCTGTGGATGATTATGATTCTGTATTCGCTAAGCTGGCCAAGTTTGCGGGGCACTTCCTGCCTAACCAGCAGGCGTGGTGCTATCGCTTTCAAAAAGGTTTGAATGATGAGTTGCGTAGGGACGTCATCAATCAAAAATGTCAAACCTACAGGGAATGCTACGAAGCAGCCCTGGGCAGCGAGCGGATCTTTGGGCGTTGTCCACCAAAGGCAGAAGTGCAAAACCCCCGTACCAACAACAATAAACGACCTCAGTAAACGGGAGGGTCTGGAGCACATAAGCGTCAGCACACGTCGGATAATAGGGGTCAGACTCAGGCACTGAACTGTACCAGGTGCGACAAAGTAGGGCATCGAGTAAACGAATGTCGGGTTACTGGATATTTCAAATGTGGTCATCTGGGCCATAAATAATTTAACTACCGAGAGGGTAAGCCGAATCAAAACAACGAGAATAATCAAAATAAGGGGCCTCCAGCAAGTAATGCAAATGCGGTGCTAGTAAACCCGCAACGTCAGGGTGCTCAAGGCCGAGTCTATGCCTTGACTTGGGATGAGACATCTGTCTCTGAAACGGTCGTGACAGGTACGTTACTTTTTAGAGAATTTCCCGCTAGAGTCTTATTTGATTCAGGTGCTACGCATAGTTTCATATCTGCTAATTTTACTGTTGAGCATAAATTAGCTTCTACTCCCTTAACTATGAATCTTTGCGTAAGCACACCTTCGGGAGTCGACATGCCCGCCCATGCGATCTGTAGGGATGGTTATATTTACATCGGAGGGAGGAAGATTTCCTTAGATGTCATTGTACTAGACATTAAGGATTACGATATTATTCTCGAGATGGACTGGTTGGGTGCTTGCCATGCAACAATCGAGTGCGCGGAGAAACGAGTCGTATTTCGTCTACCCGGCGAGGCAGACTTCTACTATTCGTGCAGCGCTGCACCGAAGATGGCAATGGTGATATCAGCAATTTCGGCTAGGCGTATGCTGCATTCGGGTTGTGAAGGGTACTTAACTTCAGTTCGAGACACCCGACAGGAAAGTGCAAATGCAGCTCAGGCTGATGTTATAGCAGATTTCCTCGACGTGTTCCCGGACGAGCTGCCTGGAATGCCTCCTGATCGTGAAATCGAATTCAGCATCGACACATTTTCGGATGCGCGACCGATATTGAAGGCACCTTATCGTATGGCCCCAGCAGAGCTTAAAGAACTTAAGGTTCAGTTACAAGATCTGTTAGACCGAGGATACATACGTCCAAGCGTTTCTCCGTGGGGTGCTTCAGTACTGTTCGTAAAGAAGAAGGATGGATCCATGCGGTTGTGTATTGACTACCGAGAATTAAATAAGGTGACCGTTCGGAATCAGTACCCTTTGGCAAGGATAGATGACTTGTTTGATCAACTGCAAGGTGCAACAGTTTTCTCTAAAGTTGATCTCAGGTCAGGGTATCACCAGTTGAAAATCAAACCCGAAGATATTCAAAAATCTGCGTTCAGAACCCGTTGCGGACACTATGAGTTTCTCGTGATGTCGTTCGGCTTAACGAACGCCCCTGCAACTTTCATGGATCTGATTAACTGCATGTTTCGGTCGTACGTAGACAAGCTTGTCGTCGTGTTCATCGACAACATTCTGATATATTCCAAGAACGAGGCAGAACACAAGGAACACCTGAAGATCGTGTTGCAGACATTATGAGAACATAAGTTGTTCGCTAAGCTCAGCAAGTGCGAGTTCTGGTTGAACAGCGTGGCGTTCCTTGATCATGTCGTCTCGGCCGAAGGCGTCGCCGTAGACCCGAAGAAAATAGAGGCGGTGGTGGACTGGAAATAACCTACGTCAGCCAGCGAAATTCGAAGCTTTCTCGGCCTAGCAGGATACTACCGTAGGTTCGTGAAGGATTTCTCTAAACTGGCATCGCCTTTGACTCGCCTTACTCAGAAATAGATTGTATACAACTGGAGTGATGAATGCGAAGCCAGCTTTAGTGAATTGAAGCGGCGTCTTATTTCAGCTCCGATTCTTGCACTTCCGGATGGGGTAGAAGAGTTTCAGATATACAGTGACGCTTTAGGACTCGGATTGGGATGTGTACTCATGCAATGGGACAAAGTAATATCGTACGCCTCCAGGCAACTGAAGCCGCACGAGAAAACTACCCGACACACGATTTGGAATTGGCGGCGATTGTATTTGCATTGAAGTTATGGAAGCATTATCTTTATGGTGTTGCTTGCAAAATCTTTACAGATCACAAGAGCCTCAAGTATCTATTCACCCAACGGGAATTGAACCTCCGGCAGCGGCGTTGGCTAGAACTTATTAAGGACTATGATCTAACGAACGCGTATACTCCGGGCAGGGGAAACGTCGTTGCTGATGCTCTGAGTCGAAAGCACGTGGGCTCGTTATCTATAAATAATCGTTTACTTCGAGATCTTGAGGCGAAGGGCATCGAGTTTCGAGTTCGGCATCAAGGCGTGCAGCTGGCACCACTCCATCTTGAACCGAGTTTACAGGATAGAATCAAGTCAGCTCAGGAGGGCGATCAGTTCCTAGCGAAAGTACGCAGATTGATCTCGGCGAGGAAGACGTATGACTTTGTGGCAGGCGAAGATGGGGCCTTACAAATGAAAGGAAGGCTATGCGTCCCTAGCGACCCTGAACTCCGAAGGGAAATTATGGCGGAAGCGCACTACGCAAAGTATTCTTTGCATCCGGGGAGCACTAAGATGTACAAGGACTTACGCGGTACCTTCTGGTGGTAAGGTATGGAGCGGGATATGGCGACCTTTGTGTCACAGTGCATGGCCTGTCAACAGGTGAAAGCTGAACATCAGAGGCCCGGTGGGGAGATGCAGAACCTCGCTATTCCCGAGTGGAAATGGGACAACATCACTATAGATTTCATTGTGGGATTTCCGAAGACGCCACGGGGGCATGATGCGATTTGGGTCATAGTTGATCGTTTGACCAAATCAGCCCACTTTCTGCCTATAAAAGTTGCATGGAGCGTCGATCGGTTAGCACAGATTTACATAGATGAGATTGTTCGATTACACGGAGTGCCCGCTTCTATCGTCTTTGACCGTGACGGACGTTTCTTATATCGTTTTTGGACTAGCCTACAGTCTGCTTTGGGAACCAAGCTACAGTTCAGTACCGCATACCACCCCCAGACTGATGGCCAAACAGAGAGGATAAATCAGATACTTGAAGATATGTTACGGCTGTGTGTGATCGATTTAAAGACTAGTTGGGACACGCACCTTCCGTTGGCGGAGTTTGCGTACAACAACAGCTACCAATCGAGCATCCAGATGGCACCATACGAAGCACTCTATGGGCGCAAGTGTCGATCTCCAATCTGTTGGGACGAAGTCGGCGAGCGGCAGGTACTCGGGCCAGAGCTGGTGGAGCAGGCAGTCGAGAAAGTTTGCTTGATTCGGGAAAGACTTCGCACTGCGCAGAGCCGACAGAAAAGCTATGCCGATACTCATCGTAGGCCCTTGGAGTTCATGGTCGGGGATCATGTCTTCTTGAAAGTGACGCCGATGCGTGGAGTGATGCGTTTCGGCGTGAAGGGCAAGCTGAGTCCCAGGTTTGTCGGCCCTTTTGAAATACTAGAACGGATGGCAGCTGTGGCATACCGAATTGCACTACCTCCCGCCTTGGCTGGAGTGCACGACGTATTCCACGTTTCCCAACTGCGGAAGTATGTGCATGACTCGAGTCATGTAGTTAGCTTTGAACAGCTAGAATTGCGCACGGATTTGTCATACTCAGAGGAGTCGGCGCAGATCCTGGATCGTAAGGAAAAAGTAATTCGCAACCGTGTGATGTCCTTGGTTCGCGTGCTGTGGCGGAATAATACAGTTGGGGAATCAACCTGGGAAGTCAAATCGGAGATGAAGGAGTAGTATCCTTCGTTGTTCATTGAGTCAGAGGTAGGGCTTGTTCTTAAGTTTCGGGTCAAAACTTTTTCTTAGTGGTATATTATGTAGCCTCAAATCCCGATCCGACCGGGATGAGCACTATGTAATTGGGCTTGTGGCTAGTCCGTCTGAGTCGTAACTTAGATCTCGGCATCTTCTTTCCACGAACAAAATGCGATGATCCTTTCCAACTCATGGAAATGTCTCTATTGAAACGAGTCCAATAGTTTTCGTGTTTTGGTTGCTTGGTTTTCTTGATTGCCGTTTTGAGGTTTTGGATTTGTTGTTGCTTTCGATTTGCTTGGTTTTTTCTGCTGGTTTTATCGTTTGGAGCTTGGATTTTGGAGAGTTCGGCAAGGAAGGATAGGCAAGATTTCTAACTCGGTGCTTGTGCTGTTTCAGGTCCGCGTAACTGACGTCTGATGGTCGCTAGCGGGATTCCTAGTTTCAGCCTCTTTTTCCTTAACCAGTGAGTGGTTTGGTCCCTTCTTTCCAACTTCTTCATGCCAACATCTCTAAGTTTCAATCATTCACTCGATGATGCCCGGTTGGACGCCTAGAAAATCCTTAGCCACAGGCATGCCAGCCACTAAGAAAGGAACATGGGAATTTTGTAGACTAAATTATCATATGCTTGCACACCTTATAATTTGAGCTTGTTTATAAGGAGAGTTGGGTGTTGGTGGCGGCCTGGTGCCTCGGATAGAGTTGGACTTGTGGGATAACTGAATCGGAACACCGCTTGAGAAAATATGAACTATTGCATGAGATATATATATGTTGCTGCTTACTTCTTCTGTTTATTTTGATGCATTGTATGTAATATGAATTATTTCATGCATTTGCATGGTCTGGGATAACTTGTGCACAGGGTTTGGCATTTCCTCGAAACGGCTTTCTGGGGCACTGGAATCGTATCGATCCGGAGGGAAATATTTGATTCGTGCTCGTCACGATGCATAGCGGGACCTCCAGCAGGGCTTGCTACCCGGGCTGATAGGGCGCGCCGCTAAGCTTGAAATATGTCCCTAAGGTGTCGATCACACCAATGACCGCATAGACTAGAACGCATGCTAACTTATTGTCTTGTGCAGATGGTAAGTATACTTGTGTTTCGTTTCAGGGAAGGCGTGCATCGATTGAGTAAGCAATCGGTGTACTGGTAGGATTCAATGCTATTTTCATTCCTATCAAAACATGCAACTGATATGAATTGATTTCACTTGCTTCCTTATAGAAGCTATCTTAATGCAATGCTCG